>JAADWY010000648.1:0-18728 GCA_023336355.1 Pythium dissotocum
CGTAGCACTGAGGACCCCCACCGAGACCGCGAGAAGCGGGATGCAGTCATTGGTGCTGTGCTTGAAAGCCTCTGTAATCGTCTTGAGCTGGAACGACAGCACCACGAGCATGTTTACCACGCCAGTGTAACCCACGATCTGCTGGACCTGGGCTCGCGTCTGGTGTGTGTATCCGTACGCTCCAAGGGCAACATAGGTCGTGGCGGCGACTAGAAAGAGACCGAAGACACCGACGATCTTGAGGAGACTGGCTTTGTCTTGCGTGCGAGTATAGAGAAGATAGGCGCAGTAGGAAATGGTGACTGTGAACTGCTCGACTTGCTCGTAAGTTAGCCACGGGTATCATGTTTTACAGGCAACGTGAATGATTGGATTGTTGGACGTGGGTTCGCCTCGTGGGTTCAGATCCCAGATGAAGATACTGCAGCCAAGTCTCGTAAATCTCGTGGCTTCAACAACCTCATTTTCGAACAGGACAGGGTTTTAGAAGATCGCCTAGCTGCTGGTTTTAACCTGACATATTTATTGTTTGTGAGAGTACCATTGACAAGGTCTCTTCTCCATGAATAGGATGTACGACGTCGAGTAGAATCGTCAACTCCTACTGCGACGACGTGCCGTAGCCCATCGGTGGAGTCTTCAGCGGCGACTGCAGTGGCAGAATACGAGGCGAGCTCACGGCTCCGTGTCCGTCCGTGAGCCCACGGTGCAGCAGCTCCGTCGACGCGGCCTCCAGATCTTTCTCACGAGTGTCCATGGCTCCAAGCTCCACGTAGCTACCTTCCTGTGGCTGGAAGTACAGATACAATGCGATCTGGACACAGCCGATGAGAAACGCGGTGAAGTTTGGGACGAAAATGAACCAGTCGGACGTCAGGAAGCTGTAGATGCTCCACATCGCACTGTTCACAGCGCCAGCAGAGACCAACAGGATAGGGATGAAGGCGTTCGAGCGGTGCTTGAAGACCTGCGCGATGTTCTCGAACGGCGACGAGAAGAAGAGTAACACGGTAACCACGCCAGCGTAACCCAGGACGTTCACGATCTGAGCACGCGTTTGGTTGATGAGACCGCGAGTACCAGCGACCGTGTAGATGGTGGCGAGGGCGATGAACAGACTGAAGACGCCGATGATCTTGCGCGCGTACGCGTGGTCGTCCGTGTACTTGTAGTAGACGACAGTGTAGCTGACGCCCAGCAAGAAGCCAACGAAGTTGCTGATCGCGACGGGGAAGAGGTTGTCTTCCAGGTATCCGTACATGGTCCAGATCCATCCGTTGGCCGCCATGGCGACGAGCGGCGCGAGCGGCGTAGTGCCTGTCGCGCGCGTCTTGTGGACTTCCACGATGGACGGCGCAGGCCCGAGAAGCATGAAGAGCAGTGTGATGGGCGCGAGCACGCCCACGACGTCCACGAGATGCAGCGGCATGGTCAGTTGGTCGGTCTTGAGTGTCTGACGGAGCAGATTCGCGAATGGAGAATAGATCCTTTTGGTGGAGACAGTCTTTCGGGTTGCGGCGACGTCACTCGATCGTGTTTGATGTGTTAGACATGATGATGCCTGCGTCATTGGTCGCGGCATCTATTTCGAAGAGATCCGACTGACGTGCGAGGAGCTCCTCGGCGTAATCGGCTAAGTTATGAATGGAAGAGTTTATGCAAAGTTTACCCATATCACTTAATAGAGGGTCACTTAGATTCGGACTGCAATGACGGTTATGCAGGCAGGTTATGCTCAGGATTCTATGCCGAGGTCTGGTGATGCTGCAAGGTCTAAGCAGTTACTGCGACGACGTGCCGTAGCTTGTTGGTTGGTTCCTCTGTGGCGGCTGCAGCGGCACGATTCGGTCCACGTGGCCGTCGTTGAGCCCGTGGTGCAGCAGCTCCACCGCCGCAGCCTCCAGGTCTTTCGCATTGCTGTCCGTGTAGTCGTTCTCTTGTGGTTGAAAGTACAGATACAACGCGATCTGTGTGCTGCCGATGAGAAGCCCAATCAGCGTCGGTCCGAAGATGAACCAGTCGGATGTAAGCAGCGTATACGTGGCCCACACAGTGCTGTTGACGGCACCAGCAGAGACCAACAGGATAGGGATGAAGGCGTTGGAGCGGTGCTTGAAGACCTGCGCGATGTTCTCGAACGGCGACGAGAAGAACACGAGCATGATCAGGATACCCGCGTAGCCGAGTACACTCGCGACCTGAGCACGCGACTGGTTGATGAGACCGTGGATACCAGCGACTGCGTAGATGGTGGCGACGGTGATGTACAGGCCGAAGGCACCAATGATCTTGCGGGCGTACGCCTGATCATGCGAGTGCTTGTAGTAGATGGTTGTGTACAAGGCACCCAACGCGAAGCCCACGAAGTTGCTGACTGCGACGGGAAAGACCTTGTCTTCGACGTAGCCGTACATGGTCCAGATCCACCCATTGGCGGCCATAGTCACGAGTGGAGCGAGCGGCACAGTGCCTGTCATGCGAGTCTTGTGGACTTGAATGATGGACGGCGCGGGGCCGAGCTGCACGAAGAGGAGGCTCACAGGCGAGAGCATGGCCACGACGTCCACAAGCTGCAGCGGCATGGTCAACGTGTACTGTGTGATGTCGGCAGAGTGAATTCGCGAGTGAGGCTCCGCTGGATGGAGAAGCCACGGGTCGCATCAGTGGTGGCGTTGGTGGTGCGAAGAACCCAGAGATCTTCGTCGATAGGCAGTGCGTGTTAGGGCATCACTACGTCACTCACACTCCACGATGACTGCTGCTTGGTTGCTCCACCTAACAGTAACTACTTCGAAGTATTTGGTAGAGTTGGGACTGACGTTTGGCGATTACGTGCACCAAGAGCTTCTTGCAACAGGGTGAGTTGAAGCTCATACTGTATTGGAGGTCACAAATGAGGCGATGACCAGCTCGCAATCCGCTCGTTTGTGACCCAAGCCAGTTGTGCAAAGTGTACCCATATCACTTACTAAGGGTATGATGCTATGGCTGGTTGTCCAGGTGCAGGCTGGCCCGACCGTTAGGATCGCGGCAGCAAACCAAGACCTTCGACTCGTTATAGTCCTAGGAAACACCATACATGGGTCCTGAACGTTGATTCACTGTTCAGAAGTCACTGAATCCACGTCCGTCCGTCTCACCAACTCTACAGTATCAACACGAGAGCAACATCGACGTACAGATTGCAGTCAGTTGAGTGCGATTTACTGAAGCTTACACAGCAATATGATTTCCGGGAATCCAGGCAGAAAGCTAGTGGTACCGCAACCGGCGGCCCGCAAGAACTCATCAGCTACTACGACGATGTGCCGTAGCCCACCGGTGCTGTCCTCTGTGTCGACTGGAGTGGCAGAATGCGAGGTGAGCTCACGGCAGCGTGGCCGTCGTGGAGCCCGCGTTGCAGCCGCTCCGACGACGCGGTCTCCAGGTCTTTGGCACCGAGCTCCACGTAGCGGCTCTCCTGTGGTTGGAAGTACAGATACAACGCGATCTGCACAATACCAATGAGAAGACCGGTGAAAGTAGGCACGAAGATGAACCAGTCGGACGTGAGGAAGCTCTACGAGCTCCACATGGCACTGTTAAAGGCGCCAGTGGACACGAGAAGAATCGGGATGAAGACGTTGGAGCGGTGCTTGAAAACGGATGCAATATTCTCAAACGGCGACGAGAAGAACAGCAGTAGCATCAGTATACCGGCGTAGCCGAGTCCGTTCACGACCTGATCACGCGACTGGTTGATGAGACCGTGGACACCAGCGACCGCGTAGATGGTGGCGATTGCAGCATAAAAGCCAAATGCGCCGATGATCTTGCGGGCATACGCTTTGTCGACCGTGTGCTTGTCGTAGACGGCAGTGTAGCAGGTGCCCAGTGTGAATCCGACAAAGTTGCTGATCGCGACGGGGAAGAGGTTGTCTTCCAGGTAGCCGTACATCGTCCAGATCCATCCGTTGGCCGCCATGGCGACGAGGGGTGCGAGCGGCACGGTGCCTGTCTGCAGGTCTTGTGGACTTGGACCATGTCCGGTGTAGGGCCAAGCTGCACGAAGACCAGGCTCGCAGGAGCGAGTACAGCCACGATGTCAACGAGTAGCAGCGGCATCGTCCGAGTCTCTTGATTGTTGTCCGACAGAGCAGATTCGCGAGTGAGGATCCACTTGATAGAGAAGCCCCGCGCGAATCCATTGCGGGTCTTTGACGGACAGTGTCTGTTAAACGTCCGTCACGCGCTGCGTGATATCTCCTTGCTGTTCTATCTATTTCCAAAAGATCCAGCTGACGTCGTTGAAGTTCATCGGCGTAATCGCCTCGCTCGTGACTGGTAGAGTTTGTGCAAAGCGCACTCATTCACGAAGGATAGCGGACGAAATGGCAACATCATGAGAACGAAACTCGCGTGTTTACGACGTGTGGGTTGATCTGTTCAGCGGACGGCGTCGATATGGTCGACGACGAGGATGTTCTCGATCATCTGCAGCCACGCAGCCATGGTCGCGGCCGTGCTGCTGAGTACGAATTCCGTGAGGTCGCCGATCATCCTGTGGTCGTCCTCTGCGGCATTGTTGCTGTTGAACTCCGGGACAATGAAGTAGCAAGTCTTGAGCACCGAGTGGGTCGTTGGGTCGTGGACCACGGGCCGCTTGAGGATCATGCAGCCGTACTCGCGGAACTGGCAGCCCCACACGGGTTTGTTGGCGAACTCGACGGGCTGCGCGATGGCGCTGTACGCGATGACGACGCGGTCGGGCTCGACGTAGCGCCGCAGCACCTGCTTGAGGTTGAAGAT
The DNA here is from genome assembly GCA_023336355.1 of Pythium dissotocum. Lineage (NCBI taxonomy): Eukaryota > Oomycota > Peronosporomycetes > Pythiales > Pythiaceae > Pythium > Pythium dissotocum. The sequence continues at coordinate 4,789 of JAADWY010000648.1, forward strand.
GGCCTTGGTGTTGTTCACGTGGAGCTCCAGTCCGCTGTTTTCGATGATCGTGTCCTCCGTCAGGCCCTTGTTCTATACAAACAACCAGTACAAATGCGTAAGTCTCCGATATTTCAAGGTCTCTAGGTCGACAGACTCACCTCACGGACGCGCTCGTAGTACAAACGATACGGCAGGTGGTTCTTGTCGATAGAAAAGTACTGCCACGCGGCCTTGGCGGCTGTGTGGAGCTCGAACGGCAGCACTTCATTCGCGAAGATCTCCATATCCACAGTGTTTGGGTTGCCGCTGGCGTTCGAGTCTCGGATCCGCGCGTCTCGACACGACACCTCTGTTGCACCGATCCCCATGCGTTCAAAGTGGTTCTCTGCGTCCAGATAGCACGCGTGGACTTGGTTAAGTAGCTCTTCGAAGATGAGATCGTCCGGCTGGACACTCGAGTTGGCGAACACGCGCTTCTGCTTGCCCAGCCCCGACTCTTCCAGTCCCTACAACCAGTCAATCAGTCTTTTAGAACCAGAACATAACCAATTAGAAGGGAAAGCAATGCACCTGTGTGACTGTGCGCTTGTGCAGCATGTGCTCGAGGCTGCGCGCGATCTTGAGCTGCGTCTCCAGCACGATCTTGAGCCGCTCGTTCTCGCGCTCGGCCCTTCGTCTCTCCGTCAGCTGCCGCGTCGCCACGCGCTGCCACACGCCGGTATCCTGCGAGCCATTCAACCCCACGTCTGTCGTTGCCGTACACTGCTGTTGTAGTTGGCTCTGGTTCATATACTGTAGCTGAGACTGTGGCTGTTGAGTCGACGGATGCTCTTGCGCAAGGACGATGCTGTTGGCCTCCGTTTTGTCTCGTAGCCGCACGAGCTCCTGCTCCATCTCGGCCACCTTTTGCTTGAGATAGATCAGCTCATGCCGACGCTCGTTGCGCGCTCTGTTTGGGTTGTAATTGGGCGAGCGGTTCGGCTTCTTGCGCTTGGCTTTCAGCGTCGTGGGCTGCTTGTTGTTGTCGTTAATCTGTGGGTTTGTCTGCGTGGACGAGCTGGATTCGTCGTCGCTTGGAGGGAAGAGATCCAGCGGAAGCACGAGCGACGACCCGAGCTGCAGCTGCGCCGTCGCCACGCTCAGCGCGCCGTCCGCATTGCTGTGGGGACTGCCATTGAACGCCACGGAGCTGCTCGTGGGCGACGCCAGCAGAGAGCTCAGCAGCTCGGCGTCGTCAGGCGGCAGCGCCACGTCGCGTGCGTCAGACACGGCCACGTCGTCCGCGTCGGCAGTGTACTCGTCCAGGAACAGAAGCGCCGCCGCGTCCAGCTCCGCGGGCGTCGCGTCCTCTGCCATTTTCCTCTGAAGATGGATAATGAATGCGCTTGGCGTCCGACCAAACAGCTGATGTCTGAGGAGCTACGACTGTGAATGCTGGTCACTGGGTCATTAGCTTAGCACCCATCTTTTTCCTGTTCGCCAACTTCAAGGCTAGCTTATACTAATCTACAGCAGAGCCTCCTTCAATGCCGCCGCGTTGCCTTTCTCACGGGATCGCTCGACGGCGCGCGCGGCTTCGTGTTCCCAGTCGGTGGTGAACACGGCGAAGCTGAAGCCGACGGCGGACGTGGTCAGATACCCAGCCACGAGGCCAATCCAAACGCCCAGTAACCACTTGCGGCCTTGGCATAGACCCAAAAAGTACCCTGAGGGTACGCCGACGCCCCACGAGCCCAAGAGGAACGAGGCAAAGAGCGGGTTCGATCGGCCCTGTGACTCGAGCACGACCTGGATCAGTACACACACACATAGTCAGTTTAAATCGTAGAGGATTAAGCACAGACTCGTGAAACTCACGCAAGCGTAGGCGAAGAACGAGAAGAACACGTAGCCAGCGGCGGCGATCCGCGAGATCTGCTGGAAGCTGTGCACCACGTCGGCGTCGTCTGTGAAGAGCCGTCCGATCTGGGAGCTAAGCAGCACAATGATGCTCGCATTCACCACCGCCACGCATACCATACAGATCCCTGCCGTGAGTGCCATGGCGCGAGCAAACTTGGCCTGTCCTGCCCCCAGGTACTTGCCCACGAGAGAGACCGCGCTGTCCAGTAGCGCGTAGTTGGGGCTGCTGACGAAGAAGATGAGCTCCATCATGGAGTTGTGTGTGCCTAACTGGATGTCGCCGATCTTGGCGGAGATCAGCGCCATGACTTGGAACTGCGAGGTCTCGAGCAATGCGCCAATTGCGAGTGGGAAGCCGACGGAAACGAGTGACTTGATGGCCTCTCTGCTCTCCACGAAGGACCGATAACTCCACGTCGCGAGGTCGGGGCCGTACTGCTTGTATCGGTTCATGTAGAGGAAGTAGCCGACAAATCGAAACCACATCGCGATGGCCGTGCCCAGCGGACAGCCGATGAAGCCAAGCCCCGGCAGTCCAAACGCCCCGTGAGTGAGTGAGGACGCGAGCACGTACGTTGTCACGACGGTGGTGCAATTGGCGATTGCTGCTGGGATCACGATGAGCTGGGACTGGTAGTAGATCGCGAACATTTGGAACAAAGTGCGCGGCCACATGCCGATAATACACAGGCGGCAGTACAGACGCGCGTGGGCCGCGACCTGCGGCGTCACGCCCACGAGAAGCAGCGTGTCGCCCAGATTCCACCACAGCACAGCCATTGGAAGGCAGAGCAGCGTGAGCATGGTCGCCGTGATCTGACAGTAATGGTTCAGAAGGTGAGTGTTGCCGGCGCCGAAAGCCTGTGAGCATAGTGCGTTCATGCCGGCGTTGAAGCCGTTCATGATCACGAGCGCCAGGAAATCCATCGAGATCTGCGAGTAGGCCACGGCCGCGAGCTCGTCGACGCTGAGGTGGCCGATGATGCTGAGCTGCGTCAGCGAGATGGCGAAGAAGCTGTAGGTGGAGACCGTGGCCGGCACGGCGACCGCCACCAGCGCCTGGAAGTGCGTTGGAGGCGGGGACGACGCTGACTGCACCGACGACGGTGATGGAGGCTGCAGCATGTTGCGTGGATTGCGGGGTGTTTAGTGTGAATGCAGGACACGATCTTTTTGTAAAAAGCCGCGTCTGTCCACGACGCTTCGAGTTCAAGCAGTCAAAGATCTGGATTAGTGTTGATGGGTGCGTATTTCGGTGTGACTCTCTGTAAAATGTGTAAAATTTCACTAAAGTGGACAAACTTCGGCTAAAAACGCGGGTCGTGAAGGTCATGAGACCGTCGTCAGCACAGTAGTTCCGCATTTCCTCTTCCGCACTGTGAGGTCTCTTCCTGCCTCGATCACGTCTGCGCAGTATGGTGCTCGAAGTACAGTGCTTGCGGGCCCGTTCAGCGTGACTTCCTGCCATTTGTGTTTGGTGAGGAGAGGCACGATCGTGATTAGTCTGAGATTGAGTGGCGCCTCTCCAAGAGCCTCTGGCATTTTCGGTACAAATCCACACACAAATCGACTTGATAAGATCACTCGCTGATCGCTCGCTCGCTAACCCCCACAAACCAACCCTTCAAACGCAGTGCAATTAGCAAAGGGCAGTCTATGGTTCTTTCGGCTGTGGTGACAAACCACTTGAACGTGAGCCAGATGAGAATGTCCGTGGCTGTGATAGGAGTCTGCGACTGCTTTCAGCATAGAGCGTAGCCGTGTGGGGTTGCCAGCTGGATACGACTTTAACTGCTTGAAGACAGAACGGCCGACCGAACGACACACGAACCACTCAGTCAAAGCCACAAGTGGCCTCTGCTGCCGTCGGCCACCTGTCCAGATAATCGATACCATGCCTGTGGACTTCTGGTTCTGCCAAACTGCTCGGTCGTCACCACCTTCCTATGAACGAGCAGGTGCGTCCGTTGAGTCCGTTGCGGAGAGGCACACCCCGCGTGTTCTTGACCGAACGGTGGTCTTCCAGAAACCTCGGTATGGGCTGTGGCGCCCGACCCCCACGCCCACAGACACGCGTACTCCACGCACTGCAGACGTCACAGTTGCGTCGGGTGCCCTCCGTCGCTGGTGGAGAGCGCGGACCCTTGAGCTCTCGTTCCAAGAGCTCATCTTGCAATTTACGCACAGCCCACCAAGCCACTTCCCTAGCGAAGACCGCCTCCCTTACCATCAGTCATGGTCCACCTCCTCACCTTCACCACCGCCACTGCCACTGCCCTTGTCGCAGTCTCCACCCTCGACACCGTGGAGGCCCACAGCAACATGATGTCCCCGACACCGTACTGGCCAAGTGGATTCTACCAACAAAACTGGCCGTACGCGCGTCTGGACTCGAAGGCCTTTACGGGTCCTGGCTCTGAGATCCCAGGAAACCAAGGCGTGAAGAAGATCGCCGCACTCATGGGCACGAGCACCGTCCGCGACTTCGTCACCAAGCACGCCAAGATCACGATCCAAGGTGCTACCATGGACTGTGGCAAGACGGAACTCACGGGCACGCCGTACGACATCCCAGCCGAAGTCCACTTCCCATGGTTCCACCAGGGTCCGTGCGAGGCGTGGTGCGACGACACCAAGATCTTCTTCAACGACAACTGCCGCGACAACAAGGTCGGCAAGCTCAAGATCGACCAGTCGCTGTGCGCCAACGCCAAGAGGCTCCAGGTCATGTACGTCGGCGTCCACCTCGAGAACTACGAGATCTACTGTAAGTGTCCTGAGTCGTGGGGATCCCGATGAGACTGACTCAAGGTGCTTTGTTTGTTTTGATCTACACAGCCAACTGTATCCCCCTCACAGGTGTAGCCGCTGCTCCTGGCGCGGCTAGTCCCACGCCTGCTCAGCTCCCTGCCTTGGGCAGATACGGCGTCCATGGCGCGATCCAGAACGGTGGCTTGAGTTCGATTCTCCAGCGACGTGGTGTCCTCCCAGGACTCGGAGGACTCGGAGGACTCGGTGGGTTCGGTCTACTCAACGCTCCAGTGCCAACCACGCCCACGATCACACCTGCTCCTACACCGACCAAGTGCAAGTACCCTCTCCGTGCCGAAACGCCGACCCCAAGCGCGGCTCCTGCGGTTGTTCCTGCTCCTCTTCCAGCTCCCGTCGGCGCGAAGCCTGGCAAACCTTCGTCCCCAATCCAAAAGTCCCCACTCCAGCTCACTGTCCAATACAACGATGTCGATACGCCTTCCCAGCGAGCTGAATTGGTCCCAGGTCCAGTCCACGCTCCTCCGGCGGCAGCCACCGTTGCCACCAACAAGTATCGTCTCTGTGGTGATGACGCCAACGATCCGTCCCAGTACTGAGCAACACTTGCTCTTCCTGGAACTGTGACGTGAACCTCGTCCACTAGGCAGCTTCCAGTACATTTGTGCCGTCAATCGCCATTTTCTGTCGTGCTCTTGCTCTCTACACTCTCTTTGTCTTTCACGAGAACACCATCCTCTCACTACCCTCTCATAAGTGATATAGGTACTTTCGGGCACCATCATTGCGGGTTACAAGTGAGAAGCTCACCATCGTAATCGTCGCAAGGCCAGGTAAACTTCGAACTAGATGGAGTCGCTACCCCCGCCGGTGTTGCCGTCCCTTAGGCTTCTGCTCCTTGGTCCTCACTTGCGAATTTGCCCTGCCGCCATCACACAGTACAACGCTGACAATCAATGCCGCTGCTTCTCGTGGACGTTACGGCTGCGCTCGGGCCCTTGACTCTGCTCTGCATGCAGTTCGGCCCCGTTCCAGACGTCCTCCGAATCCACAAGACCCATACAACAGACACAACGCCACTCGCTCCACTCGTCACCATGGCCGCCAATGGATGGATCTGGACCATGTACGGCTACATCGAAGGCAACGTCTTCCCTGTCGCGGTCAGCAACTGTGTCGGCGTTGTGCTGGGCGTATCCTACACGGCCGTCTACTACAAGTACTCACGTAACCGCGCGTACGACCGCAAGATCATTGGCGGTTTCGGACTGTACGCCGCCCTCGTCACTATCTACGCGGTCGCTGGCATCCACGGTCTCATCAACCAGTCACGTGCTCAGGTCCAGAACGGACTCGGTTTTGCGGGGATCTTGACGGTGCTTGTGTTCTTCTCTTCGCCGTTCGAGCACATCGCACAGGTCTTCAAGCACCGCTCGAACGCCTTCATCCCTATCCTATTAGTCTGCGCTACCGCGGTCAACAGCGCCGTGTGGAGCACGTACAGCTTCCTCACGTCCGACTGGTTCATCTTCGCGCCCACCTTCACCGGTCTTCTCATTGGCAGCGTCCAGTTCGCGTTGTATGTGTACTTTCGACCAAACGAGCGAGACCTCAATGAACTCGGCACCCTGGAGGCCAATGAGAAAGATCCGGAGACAGCATCGTCGGTGGAGCTGCTGCACCGTGGGCTCGACGACAAGATGGTCACCCCGCCAATGGACTACGGAAGCTCTTCGCAGTAACACCGTAGCTCTTGCACCATCATCATACTTTCTGGAATGGGATACCATACGTGTGACGTAGCCAGCGTCTTTTTTAAACACTGTATTCATTTTTGCCTCGTTCATAAAGTCTTTGATGCCGACGCCTGCAAGTGGTTGTCCAGTAGAATGTTCTCGATGCGCTGTCTCCACGACGCGACGCTGTTGGCTGTGGCCGTCAAAATGAACTCGGTGAGTCTGCCGACGTCTCCATCCCCCGTCATCTCGCCCACATTATCCATCTGGAACTCTGGTGTGATGAAGAAACACGACCGCAATACTGTGAGTGGCGTAGCCTCATGCGCGTCACTCGACGGAGGCTGCCGCGTGAGCACCATGCAGCCCCACTGCCGCAGATCAAACCCAGAGAACGGCTTGGCGTCGAACTCCTTGGGCTGCGCGATGGCGTTCCACACGACCACGACTCGGTCGGGCTCTTCGTACCGCCGTAACACTTGCTGCAGTTGCATCACGGCCGTGACGCCGTTGGTTCCGAACTCCATGCACGTCCTCTCAATCACCGTGTCCTCCGACGACGTGCTGTCGTCACTCAACCGCTCGTAATATAACCGCGATGGCTCTGGGAGATGGTTCTTGTTGTGGGAGAAGTACTGCCACGCCGCTGTGCTGGTCTCACGTAGTGTGAACGGCAGCAGATCAACCGCGAAGATCTCGACCAGCAGTCCGCTTTCCGTGGCTCGCAGCCGCGCGTCGGGAGTGGAGACGCCAGGGGTTTCTACTGGAGGTGTGCTATTGCCGACGAGCCGCTCAGCGTCTGTGTAGATGACGTGGGCGTCCTTGAGCAGCGTCTCAAATACACGAGCATCAGATGCTTTGGGTGCTGCGTACGCACGAGTATAGTTGCCCCCACCACAGTCCTCCAGGCTCTAAAACGCAACCCAAACCAAGTGTTAGCTTCATTCAAATAGCCATTAACCCAGTGCAGACATAGAGAACAAACCTGCATCGTCGAGCGTTTGTGGAGGATGGCCTCGAGGCTCTTGGCGACCTTGAGCTGCGTCTCCAGCGTGGCCTTGAGCCGCTCGTTCTCTGTCTCGGCGCGCCGCCTTTCCTTGAGCTGTCGCACGGCAATGGGCTCCCACACACTTCTATTCATCGCAGTCGTCAACGTCGTCGTTGTATTCGTCTTCTGCTGATGTGGATTAGACACAGTGACACTGTGTCCTCTCGCTCTCACGAGCGCCAGTTCTTTCTCCATCTCGTCCACGCGGTCTCGCAGATATGCCAGCTCATGGCGTCGCTGGTTGCGCGCGCGGTTCGAGTCGTAGGCGCTGGGTCTCACGCGTCGCATCCGCTTGGATTTCGGCTTGAGCCCAGCGTCGTTGGAGCCGAATGAGCTCTGTGAATCCTCTGCGGACTCGGCGTCCGTTGGATTGAACGGCTCAAGCTGCAGCTCCTCGAGCGGTACGGTCTCAAGCAGTGACGGGAGCGGCACGTCTGTGAGGTCGTCTAACGCGTCCAGCGGCAGCGCGGAGAGCAGCGCCGTGACGTCGTCCTCATGGTCCATGACTGAATTCTCCATGGTGTCGTGGGCTGGTTGTCACTGACAACTTGTCAGCTGCGAATCGCATGTTGGACAGTGGAAAGGACGAAGGCTAGCCTAAGCTAATTAAACTGTCTTCTTTTGAGTCCCAAGTATTTGTTGTCGCCCCTGCAGGAGCGACAACACCTTCAGTGCGTAACAGGTTTGTGTACATTGAATCACTTTCTAGCACCACGAAACATTGGCTAGCGTCGGTATCGGAGAAGACTATGAGCTCTGCTTTCGCTCGAGCTTGCATGTGTGGCTGTGCTTGGGTGTTTGAACGAGCTTTCTGATGCGGTCGAGGCACCTCTTTTCGTTGGGATGACTTTCCGAGGGCTTCTCGTATTGCGTTAATCTCTTCGCTCGGCGAGCAAGCGGTTCCGTCGCTTCCACGATAGAGCTCCACGAGTCCTACGCCACCCAATCCATCGTTGATATCCTCATCGATCGCGGCTCTGTGAGTTCGTTTACCGTCTGCACAATGCGAGGAGCCGCGACGCCTTTGCCAGTAACACGTTACCAAGCGTCACCACGATGATTCTGGACTCCACCCCATTGACGCTCATGTCCACGACACGGGTCGCCCTTCTTCCGCAGTCACTCTAGTTCATTGCCCGATTGCTTGTCGGACAGCAGCGGCGCTTTTGCTGCTGCTTTGGTTGCCTCCTTTCCGTACGCCGTTGAGATGGTTGTCGATCAAAATGTTCTCGATGCTCTGCCTCCACGACTTGATGACCGCCGCCGTCCAGCTCAGCACACACTCCGTAAGCTTCCCGATGTCAGCGTCGTCCGTGGATACACGTTGCTCGCCGGTTTCGCTCTGGAACACTGGCCGGATGAAGTAACACGACTGCAGCACCGTCAGTGGGCCGTCGTCACCATCTCTTTCGTTGCCTTCCCCAGTCGGTTCCCGTCGTCTCAGCACCATGCAGCCAGACTCGCGAAGGTAAAACCCAGAGAAAGCCTTCCCATCGAACTCTAGCGGCTGCATGGTCGCACTCCACACCACCACGACGCGGTCTTGCTCGACGTATCGCCTTAGCACTTGCCGCGTTCTCACAGCGGCCTTCACGCCGTTCGCCATGAGTTCAAAGGCACTTCGCTCCAGCACCGTGTCTTCACTCGAGAGGTGGTCCTGGCAACGAGTAGAGAATGAGCAGGCTGGTAACAACTCTACTATCGACTGTAAAGTAGACTCACCTCGCTAAGACGTTCATAATAGTATCGGAACGGATCCGAGAGGTGGTTCTTGCCGTAGGAAAAGTACTGCCACGCCGCCGTGCTGGTCTCCGTGAGCGTGAACGGTAGCAAGTCGGTCGCGAAGATCTCGACCAGCAGCCCTCGCTCGGTCGCGCGCATGCGGGCGTCGTGGCTGGATCGCTGCGTTCTATCAGCCTCGCTTCCGCCCTGCCGCACCAGCCACTCAGCGTTCGTGTAGGTCTCGTGGACGCTGTTGAGCAGCGCCTCGAACACACTGCCGTCTGAGGCGTCCGCCGCGCTGCCAAACACCCGTGTGAAGCCGCCCAGTCCACACGACTCGAAGCTCTGCACCATACACAGTAAGACTCCGTCCAGCGCACCACAACGCCATCAATATAACTCCACTGACCTGGGTCGTAGCCCGCTCGACGAGGATGGCCTCGAGACTCCTGGCAACGTTCAGTTGGGTCTCCAGATCCGTCTTGAGCCGCTCGTTCTCCAGCTGCGCCTGTCGCCTTTCTTCATACTGTCTCGCTGCGACTTCCTTCCATACACTAGGCGGCTGTGGCGTGCCGTTGGGCGACGTGGGCGGCGCCTGGTTCATGAACCGCTTGGGTCGCGCGCCCGACTTGACCAGCTCCAGCTCCTGCTCCATCTCGGCCACGCGCTGCCGCAGATACGCGACCTCTCGCTTGCGCTGGCCGCGCGCGCTGTTGGCCTCGTACACGGACGAGCGCGTCACCTTCTTGGGCGCCTTGTGCTTCAGTCGCCGCGCGCTCGCAGTCGTACTCAAAGACGTCGACGAGGACGCGTCACTGGAGCTCTTCGTTCTCGGCCGCTCGTCCGTGGATGACTCTGCGGACAGCGCGATGTCCAGCAGCGTGGCCTCATCCAGCGCCTCGTCCAGCGCGAGGTCGTCCAGGTCCTCCAACGGCATCAGCAGCGCCGCCACTTCGTCGTCCAGCTCCATTCTCCTGTCGTCGTCGTCGGCCAATTTATGCGTTGAGTGAATGCACTGCTGGAGAGATGGGATGTGACTGGAGTGGAAGAATGAATGTAAGTCCAGTTAGGCTAAGCTAGGCTAATCCTGCCAGATGGGCACGATGATGGATGCCACAAATGTATTGATACGTGTTAGATTGCGCAACCACCCGTTAACTGCACTACAACATGAGCCCACGGACACCAAGACCATTCTCCTATCTACACTTTCCCTATGCCGAGCTGCTCAGTCACGAGGATGTTCTCGATCATCTGCAGCCACGCAGCCATCGTCGCGGCGGTGCTTTGCACGTTGAAGTCAGTGAGCTCTTGGATCGTACGGTCGTCATCCACAAAGCCATCGTGGCCATGCCGCTCGGGTGTGATGAAGTAGCACGACTGCATGACCGAGTGGGTCTTTGGGTTGTGGACGGCAGGCCGCTTGAGCACCATGCAGCCATATTCGCGGAACTGGCAGCCGCGTATGAGTTTGTTGGCGAACTCGACGGGCTGCGCAATGGAACTGTACGCGATGACGACGCGGTCGCTTTCGACGTAGCGACGCAGCACTTGCTTGACGTTGAAGACGTACTTGATGCCACTGGCGTGGAACTCAATTCCCGTGTTTTCGATGATCGTGTGCTCGGCGAAGCTGGAATTCTGCATCAACGGCAAGTGAGATTATCAGTCGTTTGAACCACTACCGCTTCGAGCACAGCTTCCACTCACCTCACGCAGGCGCTCGTAGTGCAAACGGTACGGCAGGTGGTTTTTGTCGTTGGAAAAGTACTGCCACGCTGCCTTACCGACCTTGTGGAGCTCAAACGGCAGCACTTCGTTCATGAACATCTCCATTTCCACGGCATTCTTCCGCCTATTCGTGTCTTGACACGACACCTCGGCGGCGCTAATACCCATCCTTTCGAAATGGTCGTCTGCTTCCAGATAGATTCTGTGGACTTGGTGGACAAGATCCTCGAAGATGAGATCATCCGACTTGACGCTCGCGTTCGCGAATACACGCCGCTGCTTGCCCAGTCCCGATTCTTCGATCCCCTATAACGTTAGTCCGTCAGAAGTGCACCATAAACATGAACCAGAAGTCTACTTCAAAGTCATACCAGCATGATGGCGCGCTTCTGGAGCGTGCGCTGTAGACTGCGGGCGATCTTCAGCTGGGTCTGTAGCCGGTCCTTGAGTCGCTCGTTCTCGCGTTCGGCCCTCCGTCGCTCGCTCAGCTGCCGCACGGCCACTCGCTCCCACACACTGGCATCTTGAGAGGCTGTTCTTGTCGCGACAGCGTTGCTATGCTGAATATGCTGCTGACTTTGTTCTGTAGCAGTCGCAAGTCGAGACGTGGCGACGACGGTGTTGGGAGTAGTATCCCGCAGCCGAGCGACTTTCTCTTCCAACTCAGTGATCGTTCGTTTCAACGCGATCAACTCGTGCCGCCGCTCGTTGCGCGCTCGGTTTGGCTGGTAGCTCGCCGATCTCTTTGGCTTCTTCCTCGTCGACTGTCCAGTCGGCGATGTCTCCCTGGGTCGACTCGCGCTCTCAATCTGTGTGGATGCACCGATACTCGCTGAGCCGTCATCTTGTCGACCGAGGAGCTCCAGAAGAAGCGGCTGAGGCGAGTCGAGACTGAACGCGGAATCCACTGTGCTCAAAGCGTCGATCTCCAACCCATCGAAGCTGCTCGACGGCGACGCCCACAGAGAGCTCAGCAGCGCCGTGTCGTCCGACGGTAGCTGCACATCTGACGCATCCAGTACATGCGCTTGTAGCTCGTCGTTCTCATACTCGGTCGATGGATCATCCAGAAACAACAGCGCCGCGTCCAGCTCCACCATTTTCGCGTCCTCGTCCATTTCTGTTTCTGAGTGGAGGCGTCCTGTCCCGCACAGGAATGAATGTCAATCAGTTGATTAATAGCTTGGTATCGCCCAAAATGCAGGCAAGTGTGATGAGCTCAGATCACAGACTGATACTGAACTCCGATTGGACATAAATGTGTATGTGACTTGTGGCTAAATCACGCAAGTTTTGACTCTGGTGGAGATGACTTTGAGCCGCCGGCACGCACTCCGCTCGCATTTCCACTGCATCGAGTTACATTATACTGCTGCTGGCAGCTCCTTAAGATGATGCATGTGCCGTCGTCTGCGCGCCACTGAGATGGGTATCCAACAAAATGTTCTCGATCCGTTGCCGCCACGCCACGAGCGCTGCTGCCGCCCAGCTCAGCACACACTCAGTGAACTTTCCTGTGTCTGTGTGTGGGTTTGTGCGGACTCCATCGTTGACGTCGTTGTGGAACTCTGGCGTCATGAAGGAACACGTCTGCAGCACAGTCAGCGGGGAGCTTCCGTCAGTCGGAGTGCTCGCTCGTAGCACCATGCAGCCCCACTGGCGCAGCGAAAACCCGTGGGTCAGCAGCTCATCAGAGAACGCCACGGGTTCCATCAGCCCACTCCACGCGATCACGACGCGTTCTTCTTCAACATACCGCCGCAGTGCTTGTTTCAGCTTCACAGTGATCTTCGAACCCTTGCCCGTCATCTCAAATCCACTCCGTTCGAGCACCGTGTTGTCATCCGCTTGATCGTCTGCCCGTACGCGTTCGTAGTAGTGTCTAACAGGATCAGGAAGATGATTCTTGCCGTGGGAAAAGTAGTGCCACGCAGCAGTACTCGTCGCCGCAAGTGAGAAAGGCAGCAGATCTGTCGCAAAGATCTCTACGAGCAGCCCGTGTTCAGTCGGACGCATGCGCGCGTCGTGGCTGGGCGTGAGCGTTCTCTCGAAACCTTGGCTGCCTCCCTGGCGAACTAGCCACTCGGCGTCCGTATACATCTCGCCGACGCCCTTGAGCAGTGCTTCAAATACCTCAGCATCAGACGCGTCCGCCACATCACCAAGTCCATGGACGTAGCGACCCAGGCCACAGTCTTCCATCACCTGCGTTATCAGTGGTAGCACAATATACAGTGAGAAGAATGCCCCAGAACTTCAACAGGAATACAATGGACTTTCTCACCTGGGCGGTTGAGCGCCTACTGAGCAGCGCCTCAAGGCTCTTGGCGACCTGAAGTTGCGTCTCCAGCGCTGCTTTCAGCCGCTGATTCTCTGTTTCAGCACGCTGACGCTCGTTGAATTGGCGACTCGCGATCTCTTTCCACACGCTTTGTCTTCCATTTGTAGGCGCTGCTTCTGGCCCGAAGGTCTCCACGCGCACGAGCTCCTGTTGCATCTCTTCCACTCGCTGCCGCAGATACGCCAGCTCATGGCGTCGCTTGTTACGCGCGCTGTTCGAGTCGTACGCAGGTGAACGAATCTTCTTCTTCTTCTTCTTCTTGGCAGTCTTCGCTGTGGTGTTACGGTGGGACGCGGAAAACGAGGACGACTGGGTGGATATCTCGTCTTCCAAAGTGCTATCAGGTGAGCTCATCAGGAGCCGCTCGCGTGGCGATACAGGCGCGGGTATCAGCGCTGTTTCATCCAGCATAAGCGTCTCATCTAGCGCCAGGACCTCCTCCTCATCCAGCGGCAGCAGCAGCGCCGCCACAGCGTCGTCCAGCTCGCCAACGTCGTCCATGGCTCTACGATTTTGCAATGTCAAACTAAAACTGAGGTTAGCGTAGCCTGAACCCTAGGGCAAGTGATGCTAATCACAAATGTATTGATATCTTCTGTCAGCAAAGGTCGAGGAATTTTTTCTCTAGGGCCCTGGAGACGCCGCTCGTTTTATCGAAAACCGTGCGGAACTAAAGGATCTGGAGATTGTTTTGAATGTACACACGTCA
>JAADWY010000649.1:0-18694 GCA_023336355.1 Pythium dissotocum
CACTTCGGGCCAGAAGCGCGTGGTGGAGAAGCGCTTGGAGATGCACAGCGTCGCGCCCGAGTAGAAGCACATGCCCACGGCCAGGTTGCCTCCGGACGTGTGGTACAAAGGCAGTGGGCAGTAGATACGGTCCTGCGGCGTCAACTTCATGATGTTGCGTAGTCCCAAAGCTCGCATGAGAATCAAGTAGTGGTTCACGCGCGCGGCCTTTGGAAGACCAGTCGTGCCGCTGGTGTAGATCAGCATGGCCGTATCCGTTGGCGTGATCTTGGCCTTGGTGCGGATGTCCTTGGGCACTGCGTGTCCGCTCACAGTCACAAGCTGCTCGTCCAGCGACTGCGCGAACGCGTACTTTCCTGGGTTTGTCCATGAGGACACACCGTCGCCATACACGTGGACGCCAATGCCAGGCAGCTTATCGGAGACCTTGGCGAACTTGTCCAGCAGCTCCACGCCCACGACCACGAGCTTGGGCGACGCCACAGTGATGCAGTGGAGCAGTCCGTCGGCCATCAAGTGCGTGTTGATGAGAGCCGCCACCACGCCAACTTTCATCAATCCGAGCCAAACGACCACGAATTCCGGACGGTTTTCCATCAGCAGCGCCACTTTATCACCCGGCTGAAGCCCCTGGCGCAGCGCCCAGTGGGCCACGCGGTTGGACACTTCGTCCACTTGCTGGAAGGTCAACGCACGGTCTTCAAACGCCATGCAGTTGTGGTGGGACCACTGAACGACGGCGTCGTGGAACACGTCCGGGATCAGCGTGTTGGTCTGCATGACGCGGCGGCCCGTGCGCAGCACCGAGCTCAGCGTCAGCAGCTCACGCACGTCCTTGGTGAGCAGGAGCTGGCGGTCGATCGCGACACCCGCAGCCGCCGCCACGCCGGCCATCGCCATCAGCGCCGTCGGCGTCTTGCGCCAAAGATCTGAATCCATGGATGGAGGTTTTGTTGGCGTTTGTTGGTGTTGTTGGTTTGTTGGTGTTTGTTGACGTTTTCACCAACAAAATGGAGAATGAATGAGGGGGTTGACGCGGAAATGATCAGCAGGAGATGCCATCCGACAGTCACACGCACACACGCACACACGCACACACAGACAGCGTGTGCGTGGGTTCATGCAACGTCAGTCAGCCGGCGGGCCGCCATCGTGACCGCGACTGTGATCTTTCCCCTCGATGAGACGCCACGCCTTCCCGCAGACGTGTTGGACCGGAAAACACTCATCGTCCATGAAGATTGGTGGAAATCCACAAAATATCCAGATGCTGTGGGTTAAAAACGGATTTTTGCCGACCAGCTGAGAATATCCAGATTTCACAGATGTAGTGACGTACTGATTTAGAGTTTCTGGTCGAAATGGCTACAGACCGCCTTTCTCGCTGGTTGACAACGCAAGAGGAGTTTTCAGATGGAAATTAGAGACCGATAAGGTCAAGTTGATGATATGTAGACACGCAAAGACTAACATTAATACGCGTGTCACTGTCCGACGCCTGGGTCTCTCATGTTGGCGATGACGTCGAGGACGACCTCGAAGAGCTGTCGACGCGGAGCTTGGAGTATTGGCACTGCATCCACGCCATCATTGGCTTCAATTGCACCAAGAGGAACGACGTACGTCTCCGACTCTCTCTCGTAGGAAACGTCGAAGGCATTTGCCGGCAACGCCTGGAGGTAGTGAGTCGCGACGACGCGAAGCCCACTGGCGACGGTGGATTCGTTCAAGCCGAACGACTGAAGAGCCTCGCGGACGCCTGGCTGGAGTTGCAGCCTAACGGTCTCATCCAAGACAAACTGCCTAATCTCATCGGTCGTGGATATGTCGTAGATCATGTGTAGCACGCGAGTCGGGTCCGAGGTGTCGAGCCACGCGTCCACCGCGTGGTGAAGCGGAGCACAGATCGGTGACAATACAGCGGCAATGATCGAGACGAAGCGTCTGCGGTCGTTTGCTTCTGCTGCCTCGAGCTGCATCGTGGTGATGCACCGCTGTAGCGAAGTGACTCCGTTCTCACAGCGTGTGAGACGGAGACCGAGGTTGTAGGTAGCCACTTGTAAGTCGCTCACCGCCTGTTGCAGCTCACGAGCCCACCGTGCTGATTGCCCGCTCATGTTTCGAGCTCTCTCCTTCAAGCCTTTTCGCAGGGGGTTCGTACGCAATTGCCCACGGCACGAATGCTCGAGCATATCGCGGAAGAACATGTACTCCTCGTGGTCCTTGACCAGTTCCTTCGCCAGCACGACTTCAAACGCAGCGAGCATGGCGAGCTTGTGTTCTTCCACTTGAAGGTTCGTGCCGGCCAAGCTGTCAAGTTGGCTGAGCTGCGTCACGTTCGTCATGTCCTGAGCGAGGTCGATGAGCTGCTGGCTTGTCACGCCTTCCGCGCCAGGCTCGCGAGCGAGGTAGGCAATCGACGTCTGCGTGAATCGACGGCTACTGGTGACGCTCGTGAGCAGCGAGGTGAGGAACTTACGCTCGTGTTGGTCTCCAATGGCTTTCGCCATATCCAACGTTGGCAGTGTGTAGTCGTCGGCGTCAAGACGAGGAGATGGAGCTGCCGGAGGATTGATACACTCCAGCTTGCCGTCCGTGATGAGCCACGTCATCACGGACGCGTGACCGTGCTTGATGGCGAGACGAATCGCAGGCACGCGCTGGGCGAAATCACTCATGGCCTCAGAGATCTCGACCCCACGGGCCTCGGCGTCTGCCCTCGCGACTTCGTCGAAAGCCGAGGCGTTTCCAACGCAGATGAGATGCGTGAGCAGTTTGTCTGTGGCTCCAAGTCTGAACATGGTCTTAGCTTCTTTGGTGTGAAGCAGCAGCACGCTCTCGATGTTGTCGCTGATGTAGGTCTCCGATAGACTTGTGAGCACCTCGGTTGCTAACTTATCCTCGCCACTGAGCTTGAGCAAGAATGAACCGTGGGCCTGAAGAAGCAGCTTCTTCTGGTCTTCGATCTTCGTGAGCAGGGCGCGAAGCTTCTGGAGCTCGAGCTTGCCGGAGCAGATACCCAGCCACGGACGTAGGAGGAAGAACCCGACAGATCTCGCGGCCTTGCGACCGATCTTGTCCAAGGCGGCGACGTACGAGACGACGGACACTCCGTCGCAATGCGCAAGTGGCAAGAGCCATTCGGCGACGGCCTCAAACGCCTTGAGGAAGGCTTGGAACTCTTGTTTGAACTTCTTACTGAAAGCGTCCTTGCTGGCAATCATCCGCAGTTTGATTCGAGTGGACTCAAGCGAGGCCACGAGATGGAAGACCACAGACTGAGGCGTCACGAACATGTCGAAGCCCTTCACTTGGACTTCCGGAGGCACGATGAACGACACGCGGAACTGTCTTTCGCCATCCACAGGTGCTTCAATTGCGATCTGTCTTTCACCATCAACGGATGCTTCGGTTGCGATCCGACTCGGCGAGCGACTGTTATCGTCCACAATGATACCGTCGCCGAGCATCGTAGTGGCTTTGATACCATCCGCTGACACTGCAATCGACTCGAGTGCGTCTCCGATCTGCAGCAGCAGCTCCGCCTTGTCCGACCACATCTCCTTCGCCTCGAGGTCCGTACAAACACGGCGTCCGAGCACCACGTCGTCAGTGAGAACGTTCGTGTACTCGCCTTGGATGTACAGCAGTTGGTCCTTCGTGCAGACTGGGAAGAGCAGACGCCTGAGAGCGTACTCTGGCTTGGAGCTGAAGTCGCGACGAAACACTCGGTACATGGCTGAGCATGAGAGGCGACTCAGTGTGGCTTGCTTGGTAAACTTGTAAATGGCAATCGACCCCAAGTCTGGCCTTGGGTCATGAGCCGAGATGGGTGTCCACTGTACTCTCCTGGACAGAGGAAGAGGAGATTTCACGTGTGTCGAGTTTTCGTGGAAGAACTTACTTCAGTAGTTGACTGTACCTAGAGATCTTTTCGTCCACGCAGCTCATGTCACTCGTTGAATCCTGTACTTTCACTGAAGGCGCGAACGCCCATCCCCGATATCACCTTCTTCTTCTGATGGAGACTCCTAAGTCCTGGGGTTTGAGAAGGCCCCGCCGTAGGAATTGAGTGGGGGCATCGATGTGACACGGTGAGGGTGAGCGGAGGGTTGATTCATTTCTGGAAGCAGGCGTCGACGTCGGCGTTCGTTCCTCGTGAAGTGAAACGGCAGGTGAAGTGTTTGACAGCTACTGTGGATCGAGTCTGCAAAATCAATCGCCTGGGGGCTGCCTTGAGAAGTGCAAGCAGTGGCTCTTCACCTATCAGCGACACGCTGCGGTTCCGAGCCGATGCGCGCGAGCATCTCACGGCGGATACCTTCCTGGTGTCCTTGTCGCCTTTGAGGCAGGCAACGACCATGCGACGTACCAACTATCGCTTGTAGCATACATCAGCCGCTCTCTCCCAATATTGCTGCCACGGCGGTAGCCACCCAGCTTCGATTTACTGCATTTGGCGAGTCTTCCAGTGTGGCACCACGATGTAATTGGCCCCCACGCCTCCGTGGAGAGTTTGCAGGCGATGAAATCTCTACTAGTGCGGTCACACACACTTCCACTGTGTCTCACGCAAAAATCAAACACGCGACTTCAATGGAAAGCTACATGCGCTTCTTGTGTTCACGTGGCCAAGTCGTCCATCTCTTCCATACTTGATGTCACAGGCTTGATACTACGTACTTCGAAGTAGTAGATGCGTGGGACACGATGGGACAAGACCGTCATTGTCGGGGTGCTCGTTCTCATGGTGCATTGCATTCGTGCTCGTTCATTCGTCGAAATCGAAGAGCTCTTCGTCCTAAGAAGCTATAGTACCAGTGCCAAATGATGCCTTTCTGTCTGTCGACGTCGCCAGTGTGCCGACCAGAATCCTTCCAGTGTTACGGTTTCAAAAACTCACATGAACCCTGCGGTCCTCAAGGACAGGGGCGTCTTAGTCTCTTGAAGCCTGTGGCTCTAGCGGAGCGACGATCATCACTGATGGCTCACAGGCCACAGGGGTTCGCAAGTCAGTGGAAGGCGAGGACCAATGGGACCAATTAATAATTGTGGATGGAAGTTGCCTTTCGGTTGTGATTGACATTATTGTGAATGATGGTCGTGCTGAACTTCAACAATAATAACTGCTGGGTGAGCCCTGAAGTTCCAAGTGAACCGAAGAAAAGGCAAATGGTCCCACAATTTATTGAGCGGCTCTCGTCTTACAGAGGAAGAGTACAGTACGCACCCACTGAACCCACGAGAATAAATCCACTCGCTATTGCGTCGCAGAGGGCTGCATCAGCGGCGTCCTTGGAAATGTAGTGCTCTCATGTCATGGGCTCCGTTGCAACGAGGCGAAGCCCATCCGTCAGTCACTCAATGTGTCCCAAACTCGCGTCTTACGAATGACCTACGACTGGCAGCTCAAGAAATCCAATAGAGAGTTCTCTTTAGACCTTAAGTATCTGAAGCCGCACGACCAGGAGGGCACTTCACACAGCCAGCTACGAACATGGATGCTTGAACGGCTTCAAAGGATTCTGAGGTATCGTCAAAGAGCACGACGGACAACCAGCTGCGAATGACAACGATAAAGCGGCGTCATCTACCCGATTTCCTACAGTATCCATCTTTGAATCAACCTGTGCCGAAGTAGCCCAACTCTCTGACACGGCGTAGTAGCGTCAAGTGACGGCCCCGCAAATATCAAAGGTTCTCTACGAAAACGAACGAAGAGCACAATACTATCACGGTGGAACATCTCGCGTATACTGGCTGGTTGACTGATGGTTGCATCAGCAAACTGACAAAGGTGATTGCTTTGTAGGTCTCGCGTGAATGAGTTACTCAGTTTGCCAGCTACCGACACCTTGAATCTGACTGTGCCAAGAGAAGAAAGAGGGGGAGGCCAATAAATGGACAAAGCAGTCACAACCTGGAAGCGGGGTTGCTGTATTACAACGGTCTCTCTGGCTCCATGATCTCAAAGTCGTGGCCGAGCATCGTGTCCTCATCACTGGCGAAGTGGAACTGTCCGTACACGGCCTTGCCTGCGAGCACGTGGGGCAGCCAGATTTTGTCGTCCTGCCACATCTTCTCGTACGGAATCGCATCGGCATCGTACCACTGCGGCTTCATCTCCTCACTCTCCGACGGCTCGCCAGTGAACTTGTCCGAAATGTACACGTGCACTTCCTACATTTCATGACAGAATATCAAGTTAGATACAAGTGAGACCGTCACGGCAGACAGCACACAGGCCACGCACCAGAATCTCCTTGCCTCCTTCGAACGTGAACATGAGAATGCCGCGCTCCTTGAGGTCTTCTTGCTGCACTGTGATGCTGGCTTCCTCCTGGATCTCACGCGCCGCCGCCGCGACGACACTGGCGTCGGTCGCGTCCACTTTGCCGCCAAAACCATTCCACTTGCCCTGTCCGAAGCCACGCTTCTTGAGGCCCAACAGCACCTGCGTCTTGGACGCAGCAGCGCCTGCGATCGCTTGCTGTGTCTTGACGACGAACGCCAGCGTCAGAAGCTTGTGGGGCAACGCAGGAAGCACCATCTTGGTCTCTCTTTCTCTTCTGTTCGTCTCTGGTGTTGAGCCAAATTGGCGCGCTTTCGGTCACTATCCCACAATGTCATTCTCAAGAGGTCATAATATCTACCAATGAGAGCGCTCTACAGTTCTGTTTCGTGAAATTCCTCGTTTCGGTTCTCGTATTTTGGGAAACACATTTCCGTCCAATCAGCTGTTTGGTCCACGAGGTCAGCTCGCTCTTATACAGGTGACCCCTTCGCTCTTATACAAAGTTGACGTTTGTTCAGACGTTCCCATTTTGGACCTCGCTGTCTTTCTGTGCCTTTCTCCCATTTCGGAACCGCACGTGAAAACTCACGACGCGTGACCCACTCACAGTCCACTACCCCACTACCCCATACGTCTGCTTCAGTATTAGCATGGTCTCCATGGCATCGCTGGACGCCGTCGTCGAAGAGGCCGTGGCGCTGTTCTACGCCACGTTCTTCCCCTCGAACCCGCCGCCGCGCGACGCGCTGACCATCGTGGCGGCGCCCGGCCGCGTGAACCTCATCGGCGAGCACACGGACTACAACGACGGTTTCGTGCTGCCGCTGGCGCTCGACAAGTACACGGTGGTCGTGGGGATGCGCGCGCCCACGAAGGGCGGGCTCGACGCGCCTGTCTCGCGCGTCATCTCCACCAAGTTCTCGCAAAATGTGATCGAGTTCCCGGCCGACAAGTCACTGAGCCCGGGTGTGCCGCGCTCGTGGGCCAACTACGTGCAGGGCGTGACCGCCATGTACATCGACCACCACAAGACCACGCAGACCCACCGCGCGCTGCCTGTGATCGCCGCTATTGCCAGCAGCGTGCCGCTGGGCAGCGGATTGAGCAGCTCGGCGGCTGTCGAAGTGGGCTTTGCGACGTTTCTCGAGTCGGTTTTCGACATCCAGGACGTTTCGAAGCAGCAGAAGGCGCTGCTGTGCCAGCGCGCCGAGCACGAGTACTGCAACGTGCCGTGCGGCATCATGGACCAGTTCATCTCGACCTGCGGCCAGCGCGGCGCTGCGCTGTTGATCGACTGCCGCACCAAGGAGTCGACGCCCGTCGAGTTCAAGGACCCGGACGTCGTCGTCGTGGTCTCCAACTCGAATGTACAGCACGAACTGTGCGGTACCGAGTACAGCGACCGTGTGCGCCAGTGCCGCACGGCCGTGGCGGCTCTGCAGACCAAGTTCCCTGCGATTACGGCGCTGCGAGACGCCTCGCTGGACCAGCTCGCAGCCGTCAAGAGCGAGCTCACGGACCTGGTCTTTGCGCGTGCACGCCACGTCATCACGGAGAACGAACGCACCACCAAGGCCGTGGAGCTCATCAACGCCCACAAGTACGCCGAGGCCGGTGAGCTCATGTTCGCCAGCCACGCGTCGCTGCGAGACGACTACGAGGTCAGCACGCCGCAGCTGGACGCGCTCGTGGAGATCGCGCGCAAGTCGCCAGGCGTGTACGGCGCTCGTATGACTGGCGGTGGCTTTGGTGGCTGCATCGTCGTGCTCATGCAGCGTGAACACGCACCAGAACTGCTGGCCACGCTGGACGCCGGGTACCCAACGCAGCTCTTCGGCGACCACTCGTTCCCCAAGCCGTCGAGCTTCATCACGACCATCGGCTCGGGAGCCCACGTGCTGCAACTCAACGAGGCGCGGTAGATAAGCAGTATGGCCAGCCAGTAGCTAGCAAACGCAGAATCGATATGGTCACTCACTCACGCCACGGCTTGGGTTTTGTTTGTCTATGGATGCATTAAATATCTAACGCAAGGTCTCCGTTCGTTCGTGTTATGCTCCCCCTCTCTCTCATTTCCATTTCTTCGGTTAGCTACTACACACGCAGCGAGGGGGCGATGATACTCTTGAGCGTGTACGCGACTTCCATCGACGTCGGACGCAGGTCCGGATCCAGCGACGTGCACTGCAGCACGAGCTCGCGTAGCCGCGGCGGGCAGTCCAGTTCAAGGCTCACCTTGAGCTCACCCAGACGCACCATTTGCACGATCTGCATACCCGGCAGTCGGTCTCCGTACTCGTCCGTGACGCCGGCGTACGGCATATCACACGTGTCGATCTCCGACAGCACGACGCCCAGCGAGAAGATGTCGGCCTTCTCCGAATACTTGCGGCCTTCGATGATCTCTGGCGCCGTCCACAGAAGCGTGCCCACACCCGAGGTCATGGTCTCGTTCACGGTCGTCTTGCGGCTCACACCAAAGTCACTGAGCTTGGCCTGACCGCGCTTGTTCAGCAGCACGTTCTTGGACTTGAGATCGCGGTGGACCACCACAGGCCGCATCGAGTGCAAGTACACGAGTCCTTCAGCCACGTCCATGGAGATCGAGATCTTCTCCTTCTGCCACGTGAAGCGGCCCTTGCTTCGAGCCAATACTTCGGCCAGGTCTCCGTTGTCCATGTACTCGACCACAGCACTCAGGTTCTGCAGGTGGTCCCAGCTCACGCCCACGAACGACACGATGTTGCGGTGCTCGAGCTGGCACATGAGCTGGATCTCGGCCGTAAACTGCTCGATGCTGCGCGTGAGCGTCTTCTTCTCCGGCAGAAGCCGCTTCGTCGCGACGTGGCGAGTCTCCAACTGAGCCAGAAACACTTCGCCGTACGAGCCCTTGGACAGCAGCCGCAGCGGCGTGAGCTCCTCGTACGGGATGCGGCGCATCAGGATCTGCGGGTCCGTGAGGAACTCGCGGATGGTCTCCGACTCCTCACTGTACTCCTCCACTGTCTTGCCGTACATAGCTCCTCGCGAGGAGCCCCCACTGCTGCCCGACGTGTTCTTGGACAGAAACGGCGGTCGGCTGCCCGCACGCGGCCGCTGATTGTTGTCGGCGTCCTGCTTGTTGTTGTCCTGGTAGTAGTCCGTGCTGATGACCGACTCGTTGTCCGCGGCTCGGTCGATGATCGGGAACGTCGAGTCGTTGCGTGCGAAGCGCGTCGCGCCCATCTTGTCCTCGTTCCCATTAGCATTAGCATTAGGACGCTGTCCGTTGCCGCTGGCTCGTGGGCCAACAGACTTGCGGCCGAAGCCTCCGCCTCCTCCGTCTCGGTCGGCGTGGTATCCGTCTCCCTGGGTCTTCTTCCGTCTCAGGAAGTAAAAGGCCAGAATGCCCAGCACCACAAGAGCGCCGCCTGCGATGCCCAGGATCGCACCCGTCGACAGTCCGGAGCTGCTGCTGCTGCCGTCGGTGGCGCCGTTCGAGATGGTCGTAGCCTCCAGCGAAGAGCTCTTTTGGAGCTGCGTCTTGGTGGCTGTGAGGAACGCCTGGAGGCGAGCGGCGTCGATCTGGGGCCGGCAGAACGCGTGGGATCCAGTGGAAGAGACGCTGGTGAGCTGCAGACACGGGATCACAGTGTCGCCCGTGGTGCTGCAGGATGGAGACGCATTCACACCCTTGGTGGTCATGTGGATACTGGTGAAGGTTACGTCCGAGGGTACGCTGCTGCCAGTGGTGGTGGTTACGTTACGCGAGACTGGAACAGTGTGGGAGTAGATCTGCGGGAACGGTGCTTCGGTGCTGTCGTCGCCAGCGTCGGACCAGAATGATCCAGTCGAGGTCGGAACCGAATTAGTGCCAGAGATTTGTTCCACCGCGCAGAGCAGTTGTGCTGAAAGGTCGGAACCGCAGTTGGTGTTGGTGGACTGGTGGTAGACACCGCACGTGTTGCTGAGGCACTGCGTGGAGGCAAACGCCGAAGATGAGAGCGAGATCTGGTCCATGGAGACGCCACGCGCGTCTTCACTGGTGGCTGTTGTAGCTCCGCACGATGTGTAGACCTTGACGATGGACACGCTGTCCGCGACGCTGTTGACCACGTAACCATGCGCCCAGAGCAGGCCGACGCGCGCGAGGTCTGGAAGCAGCGCCCACTGGAGCGAGTGCGTCGCCAACGCCGCCGTGATGTCACTCGGGAGACTGCTCTCTGCCAGCTTAGAGTACACTGATGCTGATGCTGACGCTGTGGATGGTGAGGAGGCGAGCAGCAGCGCCTGGCATCGCGCGAGGACGTCGCCGCCGAAGACGCCGCCGTCCATGGAGGCCGCGTCCACCGCGGCCGAGCCCATGAGCACGAGAGCGAAATACACCGCACGCATATCCACTGGAGGCGAGTGTGTCGGAACACGGGTTTCCGTCCTCACACAGTCCACAGTCAGCGAAGGCGAAATGAGCCAGCGAGAGAGCGGGTCGATCTGTCTGTGCGCTTGCCGGAACAAATTTCCGTGAGGATTTGTGTGTGTGTGTTTTGTTTGTTTGTTCCGAAGACTCGCCGCTCGGTGGACGACAGCACGGGGCAGACAAGGCGCTTGAGATTCTTAGCCAGAAGGGACAAGCAGGCTCCCCGAGGGCAGAAGGGACAACGAGTACCCAGAGTGGCTCATCCATTGGATGCAGATGGGTGTGTGTCACGCCATTTTGCCTCGGGCGGGAACTTCAGTTGACTGAATTTTAGTGACTGCCCTCTTCCGGGGAAGAGTGCAGTCACTAAAATTCAGTCAACTTCGTTGTTTTAGCGGAATTGGCCCGTTCATGCCAAGCCGAAACCCCAGCTGCACGCCGCAGAAGGTCGTCGAATACGCACTTCCACAGAAACTTCGTAGCATATTTCCTTCAATACTGAATAAATCATCTCAATCTAGTTATGGATATATATTGAACATATTGCACTGTATCAACCGATAAGCCTTTGTTTTATGAAGTCGTCCAGATCAAATTTGAGCAAACGATTTGTCCAAGTCACCTATCCCTATCATAGTTGGCGAACCCAAAATTGCTTCCCTCCAACGTTGAGGCGAAATGTGATCGCGTGTCGTCTTTTTGTAGTAGCAATTTATAGAACATGGTGGAATGGGCATCATTTACCTGGACAGTCACCAGCAACCATTCAGAAACACACCCAGAAGTGTACAGCCAAAAAATTTATATCTTGTTGGACCTCTGCACACAAAGAAGCTTTTGCTGTTGTATCTCAGTGTCTGAGCGTTTCGCTCGTTTACGAAAAATCGTTTTTGTTCCAAAAACTCTCATCAACCCGTCCACAAATCCCGTTTTTCAGAAACAGTGGATCTGATTCTCCTGATACTTGAGATCCAGCAACGCCTTGCCGATGGCTTCATCGAAATCCGGCGGACCGCAATGGAACGCAGCGACGTGGGAGGCCGGCGCAGGCACGAGCTTCTCCAGGAGCTCCTTGGTGAGGCGTCCCACAGTGAACGCACCGAGCTCCTTCTTGTCGTCGGGACTGGCCTGGCCCAGCACGTGGTGGATCGAGATGCGGTTCGGGAACATGTTGGCCATGGGCTCGAGCTGATCGAGAGAGATGATGTACTCCAGCGAGTGGCTCGCATACAGCAGCGTGATCTTGGTCGTGGCGTCCTGGTGGCGCTCGAATACGGAGCGGATCAGCTGCAGCATCGGTGTGATGCCCGTGCCGCCGGCGATCAGCACGAGGTGATTCGCGTTGTCGTGGACGACCTTGGCGCCGTGGGTGATCGTCTTGGGCGACGGGTATCCGATGATGCCGTTCGGACCAAGCATCTCCACCGTCGCGCCGATCTCCAGCGAATCCAAGTAGCTCGACATGATGCCGTCTGGATAGATCTTGATGATGAGGTCGAAAGACCCGAGCTGTCCGAACTTGGACGTCGGCGTGATCTGGCGCTCGATGGACTTGCCCTTGATCGTCGCGCGGATCTTCAGGTGCTGTCCTGGTATCTCCAAGCCCTGTGCATACAGTTCGCTATAGAATCACCTCGTAATTCTCTAATTGCAGGCGGAACGTACCAATTTCTTGCCGGCAGGCAGCTCGAACGTGAACTTGACGGTCTGCTTGCACGCCGTTTCCTTCGAGATGAGCTTGAACTCGCGCCACTCCTTCGGGTCGAGCGCGAATGGCGACTCGGGCTGGTTCTCCGGCGCGACGGAATCTGGGTCCAGATCGCCGATCAGGCATTTCTATCATTCGCACAAGTCCCGCCGTGTGAGTCTCAGTACCAAGCCAAACCACAGGAATAGAAGCAATCGTACCTCGAGCATGCTGTGGCCGTTGACCCATGTATGGTACTCGTTGAACAGCGCCGTGCAGTCCCCGCCAGCGCTCATCATGAGAGTGTGGACGCCGCCCGGATGGAACTTGAGGTACGACGTGAGGTTGTACACCTTCCCATCCAGCACCGACCAGCAGTCGTCCTCTGTGTTGTGCTGCATCACTTCGTCCATTTGGATGTTCTTGCGTCTCGGGCGGCCACGCAAACCCGAGAGATCCTGTCCGGACTGCGTCAGCCGCATCCAGTGCTATACCATCAATACAGAACGTTAGCTGCAGAGAAGCACATCAATTGATAGGTACGGCCGTCGGCAACACGTACAAGCTGGCTGTATCCAGGCGGAAGCGTGACCTTGCGGTGGCGCTGCAGGCTAATGCGGCTTCCATTCCCCATCATGTCCGTTGCGGTGGTTCTTTTGTTCGCTCTGGTTCTCAGAGGAGTCACTGGGGTACGCAACGTCAGGGTTACACTTTAGACACTACCGTGTTTTGCAATCAAGGCAAAATCTCAAAACCAGGTGTATCCATTCATGTGTGTACAGTTGAAGGTGAGATATGACCTGATTTGAGGCAGCACCTTCAAAAACGGAAAGCTACTCTGCCAACGGCAAGATGGAAGCCGGTGCTGTCACGTCCACGCGTGCACGCTACGAGTCTCTGGTGCGCCTCCACTATGTACACGCCATTAGCACTATCATTTTCACGTGTGCTCATGCTTTTTCTGTCGATTAGATCGCAGCGCGACAGTCACAAGGCGACCCGCAATGGCAGGCGACTGTCGCGACTCTCCACCACGCAGACGCTGTGCGGCGCCTCAACGCGCGTTGCTCAGTCATTGAGAATGCCATGCTGCTATGTGCTGCTGCCAGTATCCTCACTGTGATGGTCGAGAGTGAGGTGATGTGGACAGCCAGCGCGCAGGAAGCCAGGGTGCCCATCAAGGCCGTGCTGACGGTGCTCTCGCTGCTGCTGATGGTTGCGCTGACCTGGCGATACGGTAAGCACACGCCACTGTCCCAGTCTCTGCGTGTGTCCAAAGGGATTCAACGACTGACGCTGATGCGCTATGTTGCTTTCAGTCATCGTGTGCCGAGTCCACGTCCTCACAGGCCGCCTGCCTCCTCACGCCAAGTTCTTCCATCCGTCTTCCGGTCTGCTATGGTGAGCTGTTTCTTCCAACCGTGCCGATCGGAAACCTCGTATTCTAATGCGTCCATGTTTGCAGGCCATTTCTGCTGGAGCTGCTGATCTGCGGGTTCCACGTGCCGTCGTGTGTTCCCGACCACGCGTCGCTGCGCTTTGATCTCTATCGTCACACCACAGCAAGCCAGCCGTGGACTGTCAACCTCTCGCACGTCGACAAACTCGGTTCGTCCCCCACACTGTGGCTCTGTGACGGTAGTAGGGCTAATCTGATTGATCTGCTGATCAGACGCGCTTGTGCTGGCTCGCATTTACTTGCTCGGCCGCTTCCTTCGCAACTCGGTCGGCGTCCAGGCGCTCGCACGACGCGCCCACGTTCTCCGTACGAACTCGAGTCGCTGCGTATCTTCCTTTTCCAGCGACTCACCGTTGTTCGTTGGGTGTTTGTAGCCTCCTTCCACCGTGTGGACGCCGCGTCTGTGTGGTTCACGATCAAGTACTTGTTTCAGAAGTACCCGATGCTGTTCTCGTGCGTCGCGCTGCTCATCGACTGGACGCTCACCTCCACGGCTCTCAATCTCCTGGAGCGTGGCGGCGTCAACGACAAGCTGCTCAGCGCGAGTGACGCCGCATGGCTCACGATCGTGACCATGACAAGCGTCGGGTACGGCGAGATCGCGCCGACAACACTAGGTGGCAAGCTCACGATCGCCCTCGGCGCGATCGTCGGCGGCACGATCATCATCACGTGTCTGCTTCGCGTCGTGCTCATCGACGCGCTGCGCTTCAGTCCTCAGGAAAAACTCGTGCTGGACGTCGTGCACTTCCACCAGCACATGCGGCAGCGCAAGCAGCTCGCTGCCTTTCTCATCCAACGCATGTGGGTGCTGTATGCAGTCAAGCAACGCAAGGGTAGCCACAAGGGCAAGCAGGAGAGGATCCGCCTGTACGCGGCAGCAGAGGCGTTTCGTCTATTGCGGTTTACACAGCCTGCAGCAGCTGCACAGGCGTCTGGATCAAAAGCGAGCGAGGCGACGTTCGACGGGGCCCACAAGACCTGCGCGGCTCTGCTTGACACGTTCCAGAACGATCTGACCACACAGCACGAGAACGCTCTCTACCGACTGCAGGCGACTGCTCATCTGTTGCGGAACATCGCAGACACTTCGTCGGAATAGAAATGCTTCTTCTTCCGTCTCGGTGGGCTGGTGTTTGGGTCCGTTGCTTGCTTCTGGCTCTGTTGCTTTCTCGCGCGACTGACTGTACGCTTGGCGGTCTCGTCCAGTGCCAGTTCCAGCTCTTGGATGTGTTCAAACACAATGTCCACGAGCGTGTAGGCGTCCATGTCGGCCGGGATGAGCAGCGCCATGCCCTCGGCGGGCTTCTCGCTGTCCCACAGCACCTGCGGTGTCTCCAGCGACGGGTCTTTCGAGACCATGAGCACCACTTTGTTCCACACGAGCGAGTGTAGCTTGAGCTCCATGAAGTTCATCAGAAGGATGTTGGCCAGCCAGAAGAACACGCGTCGCTTCTCCTCACGGTCCGGGATCCGCTCCAAGAAGAGCCGCTGCGCAATGAGCTTGGTCAAAATGGCGTGCTGGGTCGCTGTCACAACCACACAAACCATACAAACAGTCAGCCTACTGCTACATCTTCACCTCTACTAGTACTGAAATGCGACTCACTGGGTCCGTCTTCGAGGCCCGTGGTCGTCGGGTGGACGATGTTCTTTTCCTTGGCGAGCATGCCCTGGAACAACTGATCGAAATCCTCGTGCATACGACGCACTACCGCATTGTGCGCTGCCACGCCTCGCTCGTAATGGGACTCCTCGCTGTCGTCCTCGTGCAGCCACAGCGCCAACTGCGTGGGCTTCTTCTCGTCGTCTTCGTCTTCTGGCTCTGTATACAGAGGGATCTGTGCGGCCTGGAAGAGCCGCTCGAGCTCGCGCTTCGCTGTACGTTGCCACTCGCGCGCGAACGGCGTCGCGCGTGCATCTGAGGCGTTTCTAGCGGCCGCACGCGTGCCGTGGGCGAGCGTACGCCGTACAAGCGGCGCTGGTACGTCCACCACGTGCTCCACCGGCGTCCATTCTTCACTGCTGTCGTCCGGCTGGATGTGGAACCGCAACAGCCAGCGGATGGGCGCGTCGGCGTCGTCGTGGGCATCCGCCGCCAGCGACAGGATCTGCTTGCGCGCTTTGTAGCCGTCGTTGTTGCAGCCAAACGCCGCGATCTCCAGGAACTGGTTCAGCTGCTTGAGTGCCGCTTCGTTGTCGACCATCGCTTCTGGTTGCCGCGTCGCATGGCGCTGCATGCGGTCAGGATGCAACCGCAGCAGCACAGGCGACGCATACGGCGTGAGGTTGATGTTGGCCTTGGCCTTTGCCGTGCTCAGGAGCCGCGCAGCCAGCGCCAACGCCGCCGGACGACGGCGCATCACCACCATATTCAACATGCTTCCCGCTTGCATCCTCATCAACGAGCCATGGCTGGTTGGTCCGGGTTAACTTAGTGGAAACGTTCGTAAGGTAAGCTCGTGTATGATTGGCTAAAACTTTTCGTCGACAGTCAGTCAACCATGAGCTGCTACCCCTATCTTTCGATTCCTCTCTGTAAGAAACTCCCTCCGAACTGATTGAATTGTCAGCTTTGTACTGTGTAAATCGATATATTGATGAAACTGATGAGATCTGCTAGTGATGCCTTCGTTGGTCTTCTCTGTTGGCGTCCGCTGCCACATCACCGCCTGTGGCTCGCTGACTTCAAGCTCCTCTTCCCTTCGACTTCCTGCGTCTGTGCGACTGTCCGAGGTCTCCTATTACGCGCACGATTGCGCGCGTTCCGTGTCCGACGAGCTGCTGCGTGTGGCTGTGTGGACGGATTCCGCCGAGAAAAGCAGGCGCCCATTCCAACTCTTGGCACCGGCATAACTTCGTGTCACATCACACATCCATCCTCTCATCCCCCACAGTCATCAACTGCAAGCGGCTCCACGCTTCCTCGCTTCCTGGACGCCATCCTCCTCACTCATTCCCTCTCTCGCCTCGTGTCACACTCGTCTAACTAATTCAACAATCGACTGAAGAATGGACCAACTCGCGTCGCTGGATCTGCCGGAACTGTGGCGCAAGACGCCCAAGAAGCTGCTGGGTATTGCCGGCGCCGCGACGGCAGGTGTGGTGATCGACCACCAGCTCAAGCTCACGCACGATCTGACCAAGTGCGGGCTCATGGCTGTGGCGCTGCTGCGCAGTAAGCACTACGCGCGCCGCAACATGCTGTTGCCGGACTTCTTCCAGGACGCCGTGCGCAAGTGGCCGCACAAGCCTTGCATGGTGTTTGAAGACCGCGGACTGACGTTCGCAGAAGCCAACGAAGCGACAAACCGCGTAGCCCACTGGGCGCTGCGTCAGGGTCTCAAACCAGGCGACAAGGTGGCGCTACTCATGGAGAACCGCCCGGAGTTCGTGGTCGTGTGGCTCGGTCTGCTCAAGCTGGGTATCGTCACGGCGCTGCTCAACACGCACTTGATGGCCGACGGTCTGCTCCACTGCATCAAGATCGCCGACCCCAAGCACGTGATCGTGGGCGTGGAGCTGCTGGACAAGTTCACGGAGGTCGTCGGAGAGCTCCACGGCAAGGGCGTCCACGTGTACGGCGACGGCGTCACTCACTGGCCCGCGAATGCCGACAAGTACCCGTTCGCGCAGTCGCTGGACGAGCAGCTCAAGGCCGCGAGCCACGAGGAGCCGCCTGTGAGCATCCGCCACGAGGCCAAGATCAAGACCACGGACATGGCGCTGCTGATTTATACTAGCGGCACGACGGGTCTGCCCAAGGCCGCGCGCGTGAACCACTTCAGCATCATCTTCCGCGCGCTCATGTTCCACATGACCATGCACTTGACTGTCCACGACAAGATCTACTGCGCCCTGCCGCTGTACCACACGTCCGGAGGCAACCTGTCGGTGGGTATGTCGCTGTTCAGCGGCGCGACGCTCGTCATCTCCAAGCGCTTCTCCACCACTCGCTTCTGGGACGAAGTCCGCAAACACAACTGCACGGTCGTGCAGTACATCGGCGAGATGTGTCGGTACCTCATGAGCGCGCCGCCGCGCAACAACGACCAGGAGAACCACGTGCGTGCGGCGTTCGGCAACGGCCTGCGTCCGGACGTGTGGGCGGATTTCCAGTGCCGCTTCAAGATCCCGTCGGTGTACGAGTTCTACGGATCCACGGAAGGTCCTCTGGGCATTCTCAACGTCTGCACGTCGCCCAGCGACCAGGGCCACTTGGGCGTGCGCGGGTTTATCGTGCGTACAGTCACGGGCACCAAGATCGTGCGGTTTGATGTGGAAGAGGAAAAGCACATCCGCGACAAGAATGGCTTCCTGCAGGAGTGTGACTACAACGAAGTGGGCGAACTGATCTGCAAGATCGCCGAGAACGATCCGTCCAAGGCGTTCAACGGCTACTTTGGCAACGAGAAGGAGTCCAACAAGAAGATCCTGCGCGACGTGTTCGTCAAGGGCGACGCGTACTTCCGCACGGGCGACCTGTTCAAGATGGACGACAAGATGCGCTGGCACTTTATGGACCGCATCGGCGACACGTTCCGCTGGAAGGGCGAGAATGTCGCGACCAACGAAGTCGAACAGGCCATCTCCAAGTTCCCAGGACTCGGAGACATCTGCGTGTACGGCGTCGAAGTGCCAGGCAACGAAGGCCGCGCGTGTATGGCGGCCATGGTGTTTGACGACGAGGCTTTCGACATGCCAGCGTTCGTCAAGCACGTCAAGACCAAGCTTCCGTCGTACGCCATGCCGCTGTTCCTGCGTCAGCTGGGCGAGATGTCGGTGACGGGCACGATGAAGTACGAGAAGGCCAAGCTGCGCAAGCAGGGCATGGACCCGTCGCAGGTCAGCGACAAG
>JAADWY010000650.1:0-18687 GCA_023336355.1 Pythium dissotocum
AGTCCTTGTTTCCGCTGGAGACGACGGCGGTGGTCGACGCGCCACTGGTTCTTGTTGGCGCGCTCGCGGTGGTACGCGCAGAACCGATGGAGGCCGCCGCTCTTCTTCACGGTGCGTGGGTTCTCACAGCGCTTACTCGTATACCCACACCGCAATGGATCCGGAAGCGTCATAACAGGCGCGTCTCTTGTGGTCGACTTGATAGACGGAACGAACGCTTGCATCGCCAGTCCATTGCCAGGAAAGTCCATGTGCACGGCTTGCATCTCGGAGTAGAACATGTTGTACATCTTGGTGGGGTGGAGCTGCTTGGCGTACCGGTGCGGTAGCGCGGCTGGCTGGCTTGCAGGCGGTTGGTTACTTGCCTTGCGCTTGGAAGGGGAAATTGTGATGTGCGTGTCGTCCTAGCCAACGGATTGGCCCCCGGCCCACATAGCCACGTCACTGAGCTTGAAGCGGTTGACCGCGACAGGTCAAGCGCCGCTGCGCTGAGGCGACCCACGCTCGCCTGTCGCTTCTGGCTCTGCCTTCACACCACGGAAGCCGAGTGCAGTGGGGAGGGTGTGGTGTGGTGGGCTCACGCACTGGCATAGTCCACCTCTGCGAACTGGCCGAGCATGTGCTCCTCCTCCTTTGACCTGGGATCGCAGCGGCGTGTCGATCCGAGTTCGATACTGTAAGCAGGTTGTTTGGCTCGCATTGACAAAATTCCTGTTGACTTGTCACTCTGCTTTCGCTCCAGTTCCAGACAGTACAGTCAACCAACCCAGCATGGGGTCTCAGCCCCGTCAAACACAGATCTTCTATGTAGTTTCAGAGGCTGATATCCCAACACTTGAGAACACCTATAGTTTTATGGCTGCACTAAATATTATGTTCTAGAGGTCCTCTTTCGTCATCGCGAGCATGCGATATACTCTTTTCTAAGTCACGCCGGAGATGGTGACGAGTCAAAGGCGACGAGACGCTTTGATGATGGAACCACAACGCTCACACAAAGGAAGTGTGAGCCGTGATTCGCTGAACACCAAAGTTGGTCCATTACGATGTCTGCTGTCCTTTCGCGTGGGTTTCGGCGCGTCGCATGCTACTGAATCCAGACGCCCAGTGCCATCATGGCATGACATTCAGTTCGCATTCAGATCTGTTCGCTCCACTTGATTGAGCGTTGAAGTGGGGGAGGAGATGAAAAAATGGACGTGCGTGGCATTTTTCTTAAAGTTCCGAGCTCGCGAACTCGATGCTCGACTAGTATAGTAAAACAACAAGGATCGGCAGCGCCCTCATACCGTCACAATTGCATGATTGCCGCGTTGCTACCGTACCTGAGTATTTTTTTCAAGCTCCGAGACGCCACCTAGATTGCCACCTAGATACTCGACTATTCCTAGTTTTTGTTTGAAGATCGGTTCGTGCATCCTACCGTCCCAAGTGCATGATTGCCTTGATGAACACTCCAAAACTACGATCTTTTTCCTCCGACGACAAGCCGTCCGGCAGCACTTCACAACAGTCGGACGTATTGTGGCTCGCAATGCGTCGCTTACAACCTGCTCTCTCTTGCTTTCTCCCTGTTTTATATCCTACCGATCAAATCGTGCGTCACCTTTGGTGTGGCCGTGATCGTGGCAGCCGCTGCAAACTGCACCCTACCGTTCTACGTCGTACAGTACGTACAGCCGTGTTCGGCACACACGCTTCAACGTCGATATATCGAAACCGGTACTTAGCGGCTAGCGGAAATCTGTTTCCACTGTGCATTTCTGTACCTGCTCGCGTCCCCGAAACGCTCGGCTGGTGAGGCGCATCACGCTTCACGCTGTATCATGCCTCGCAGGATCGCGATCCGGTGCGGTGTGCCGACTTCAAGAGCTGCCGTTGTTCGTCGAACGCTCCGGCGGTTACAGTGCTGAGACCCCCTTCCAGCATCTTGTTTCTTTTTCATACCGGTACTGTAATAAACTCCATCATCGGCTGCACGGACTGCTAATGCGCGCACGACGGCACTGGATATATCGTCAACTGTCCAGAGCTCTATTCAGGCAGCGCCTCTCCGCTGTAGTGCATGCATTCAATCGTAGTGCATGCGTTCAAGAGTCAAGAGGGAGGCAGACACTCGGCGACCAACCACGACCAAGTGATCACTCTGGG
Source organism: Pythium dissotocum (assembly GCA_023336355.1). Classification (NCBI taxonomy): domain Eukaryota; phylum Oomycota; class Peronosporomycetes; order Pythiales; family Pythiaceae; genus Pythium; species Pythium dissotocum. Next base: position 2,152 of record JAADWY010000650.1, read on the forward strand.
AAAAGGTGCCAACCCTTCAACGCGTTCGAGCGTCGTTATGGTCGAGCCACCAGGTCAGGCATGGAGCTAATAACTGCTGCTGCTCATCTTTTCTTTTCTCTGCCTCATTGATCACCAGGACTTCAAGATGCTGCGTGTGGGGGAGAGGCTATGCACTCCGTCACATCATTGTAACTGAACTGCCATAGCGGCATGAAGGCGTCATTGGCGACACTATGACTGTGACTGTGAGATAAACATGCCTGCTTACGATGTCTCTGTCGATAGCAATGATCACTGACAACAAGCAGCGAATGCCGTCGAACACTCCAAAGCAATGATCACCAAAACTGAAGATTTTGCGGATTGCATGCATGCTATGTTCTCTATTCGCGTGTTGTTATGTAAATTAGTTTGGGTGCTGGTAAATTCTCTATTCGACTCACTGGAATCGGGTAATGGCTTTGTGTAGGGTTGCTAGGCTTGGGAGGCTGAATGGCTACCACATTTGGTTGGCATCTCGGTGGCTGAACACGGGGCTTTGCTGCTGTTGCTTGCCTTCGTCGTCGGACAGCAAGTACGAGAGGAAGCCCAGCTCTTGCTCGTTGAGCCAGCACCCTCCCGACTCGAACTGCCGCTCGAGCTCTTCTTCGCGGCGCTTGACCTCTTCGTATTCGATCGCTGAAAGCTCCTCTGCTTGTTCATGGCCACGCAGTCTCTTGCGAGCATCCACTCGGCGCTGGTTCAGGTTGGCTCGCTCGCGGTGGTACATGCAGAAGCGATGGAGGCGTCCGTCGCGTTTGAGGCTGCGAGGGCGATCGCAGGACTTGCCCATGTATCCACATCGTACGTCGGCTGCAAATGGCAGTGGGCTGTCGGTGGACTGGTCGTGTTGGGATCCAAGCATTGCTATTGTGAATGTGAATGTGTATGTCTCGGGGAAATGGTGAATGAGTTACTGCACGACGTGTGGAGTGCCCCCTGCTGGCGGAGCCATTGACCCACGACACGACGCAGAGGTGACGAGTGAGACAGCCCCGCATCGGTGTTATCTCGCCCAAGCACAGGAGACGCGCATGGGGGTGTTTGCACGCCATGTAATGCTCCGTAGATCCCGCCACTTGTGGCTCGTATGCAAATCCGATGGGTTGCAGTCGCCCCGCCGAAGCTGAAGAGCTCAGGTATTCAGTCCGAGTCAGCGAAACGTTCGAACTCATCCACCAATCATTCGTTTTCACAGGTCGTTCCGCCCACAAGAAATCGCTTGATGGACGATTTTGCCTGTCTCATTGGGCACCGTATGGAATGCTAGAGGTTTGGAGCAGATATTTAGAACCGAATGTCGAAGCCAGCTGGCCTGGCGGATCGCTCGGCGACTCGACGAGCCCTACAAACTGTGCGGAGCTCCTGAGACATCGAGTCGTCCACGAGATCCATTCGAAATTCAGCGCCGTGGATAGAACGGAACCCCAGTCGATCCGACCCGGTTGATGGCTTGCGGTGGGACAGCAGCGCCGCACAGCCAACGGCTGAGCCAGCCAGCAAGTCAGCGAGTCAGCGAGGCAGCGAGTCAGCGAGGCAGCCACTGGCTACAGGCTTCAGGCAACAGGCTTCAGCACACGAACCGTGCAAGATAAACCGCGAGCCGACACACGCTGCTGTCGCACCATGCGACGTGAGTACACTGGAGTGCAGCGCCGCGAATTTTTAATCTCCAAGCCAGCGCGGCGCAGATCCAGTCACACAGCCACAGCCAGGCATTGTCCGACCGGGTTATCCACGCGGGAGAAGACGTTTTACAAGACAAATGGACGCTGTTTCCATGACACCTCGATAATCAGACGTCAGAGTAATCGGCAACGATGGCTGAACGGATGGAATACGCGGTTGACACCAAGCTACTCACAAACGGTTTAAAGAACATACAAGGATTCGACTGGGGACGGTGGTCTCGAGCTGGTCGCGTCCGCATCACGGCGACGCGTGGCTGATGCAGGGGCCGGTGCATACAGCGAGCGGTCGCAGACGTGCGGCACGGGGAGGATGACTCGACAGTGGGCTGCAGCGTGGGCATCATCATCGAAGAGCAGCGCATTCAGGATTGTGATGTCCTGGTCGTTCAGCGTGGCCTCGTGATGGCAGCTCGTGGCGTTCTCGGTCTTCATTACAACGGGGAAGTCGTCTTCAAACAGGACACACGGCTCGTGCTTTCGCGGGCTCGGCTGCTTGTCTTCATCGTCCGACCAGGATTCGCTTTTCAGCTTGGAGCCTCCTTTCTTCTTAAGCAGGCGGCGTCGTTGGTCGACACGGCGTTGATTCCGGTTTGCTCGCTCGCGGTGGAACGCACAGAAACGGTGGAGATCGCCGCTCTTCTTGACCGTGCGCGGCTTCTCGCAGCGCTTGCTCATGTAGCGGCAGCGCAGCGACTCTGGGAGATCCGTTGCAGCCTGCGGTATGTTCTGCTGCAACCACATAGGTCTCGTCGCGACGCAGCAGTGGTGGAAATGGTGGTGGTTGATGGGCATCATGAGCTGCGGTTGTCTTGGTGTCTCGCAAATGCGATTCTGAACACGCCTCAGCGCAGCGAACGAACGCTGGACAAGACCGAGAGACGCGATGCATACATCGACGCTCACGACCACCGCCGCGTCGGACTGCCGCCGTCATCTCAGACGACCACGCTCGGTATGCTTGCCGTCGTTCTCCCCTCTCGCTCTTCCTCTCTACCGTTCCGACTGACGGCAGAAGTTCGCAAAGAGCCGGGGGAGGAGGGAGCGTGCATTCCGATTGACTGCCGTGCACAAGCGCGTGCTGTCCTACAGCACAAACTCCTGCTTCACTATGGACACTAGGGAGGACCGTCGCGTTGACACCGCCAACGCCGGCACCAAAATGACAGGCCGATGTCACGGCCCGATGCCAGCCGACTCATTTCTAGATCCCATCTCCATCGGCTGGCGACTTGCCATTTTTCGAACATTATCAACTCATAGAGGCAGCAATACCGTTTTTTCTGATCTTCAGTTGTGTTACCACATCACATATGTGTATGGTAGGGGTTTCTGGCCACTCGGCGAATGGGCACCTGGCGAAGTGGTCGCTGGCGTCCTCTCCTCCTCTGGCTGGAACGGAAGCCCATAGCCGGTCGAGCTGAAGAGATTTGCGTCGCCACAGGGGGATGTGTACACTCGCTCCTGCGTGCTACCATGGTGAGCGTGGCAACAAGGCGATCAGTTCAACGAATCCAGCGCGTGCGTGCAAGTGGGATTGCATACGTTTACAATCCTCATCGCCACCGCTAGCAAACGAGGACGATTGCAACAGTTCTTTCCTGAAAGGAGACGGTGAACGGTACGGTACACCACTATAAAACGTTCCGACGCGACAGCAAGCCGTGCTTGCGTGAAAGAGTCCTGTTCAATGGTTTTCTTCTCGCTAGTTGCTTGGTGCGCTTTTCTGCTAGCGGTCTGTGTCTATAACATGACTAGTTCCCTTCTTCATGCGCGAGTGTAGTGCGCTGTGTTGGACCTAACAATTCCCTACTGACGACGGGGTGCTTCAACCTGTCCACGGTCGCGGGTCTGAGCACCGAGAAGGCACAGAGAAGCAGGATGTTAGACGCTCGAACCGGAACCACACGACGAGACCTGATAATGGTGAGCAACCACTGCCGTCTCTATGTCCACGAGGAGGACCGTGCGAACCCACAATAAACCCACCGCGTGGTGGTGGACAGCTCCGTCGAATGGTTCTAAAATTTGAACTGGCAGTCTGACGCAGGCCAGTGCGCACCTGCTCTTGAAGTTTTGGCTGTCAAACGCCACTGCACTGCACTGCACTGACACTGGCGCTTGGTGCTGAGGCTGATGAGCGTGTCCCTGTCGCTGTTAAAGACACCGCCATCACGCAGTTGCCAACGAAGAACAGCATGCGTCCATGCCAGCACACAATCACGCAGGTGACCAACGGCCATCAGTCCGTGGCGTTGTTGCCTTTCTACTCCTTCGAGAAGCATCAGCCCCTGGCAGTAGAGCCACGCGAAAATTTTGACCTCTGCTGCTTGTGACGGCGATTCGATATAGGATATGGCAGGTCAAAATGTCTCATGTTTAACCAGTCAGGGTATGTCTCATGGCGATCTTATCGACTAGCACAGGTTGTCGCCCATCCTGTGAAGAGTGATGGTACTTGCACATCATCCCACAATCCCATGCAAGTCGACGGAAGAGGAACTGGAGCTCTTCGCCTGAAAGGCCGCGGGCCGGTGGATGGACGGCTCCACTAGGGAGATGCGTGAGAAAAATGAGTGGTTGGTGAGTAGGAAGCAAAGCGCTGCCTGTGTATGCGAATACTACGATGGAAGCAAGGCTATGTAGATGGATGGAATGGATGGGATGGCGGCGACAGGCCGCCGTATTGGATTCGTGTTTTGTGATAATAATACTAGGTGTAGAGTCTAATGGCGTGGCGGGGGGTGTTGTGTGTGTGTAGTGTCTTTAGTTGGATTCGCGCATTGGCTCTTCCTTGATGGCTATTGTCGTTGGCTCCTCCAGCAGATCGATGAGTACTTGGAGATCATCTTCAGACAGTAGTGCGGACAGCGGCTCGCATGGGTCGAAGTTGAAGGTGTCAATGTCGAGTGAGACCATATCGTCCGCAAGCGCATATTCGTGTTCCGAGTCGCTGGAGTGGTTGACATCCTTGTCGTGTGGGCGCTCCGTGGGGGAGAGGACACCTCCTCGTCGGCGCAGTCGGCGGCGGTGGTCGACGCGACGCTGATTGATGTTGGCGCGCTCGCGGTGGAACGCACAGAAGCGGTGGAGACCGCCGCCGCGCTTCTCACTGCGGATGTTATCGCACAGCTTGCTCGGGTACCGACAAAGCATGGCACTGCGCGAAGGGCTGTGGATGATGTCGCTTGTGCGTGGGCTGAACACCAGTGAGTTGCCAGCGCTGGTCGATGACACCGTTGGTCGGTGCTGGTGCTGGTGCTGGTAGATTTGGTGGTGCGTTGGCTTCATGGTGAACATGTGAGGGGAGACGGTAAGAGTCTCCATCGTAGTGACTGTGGTTGGCTTAGTGGTTGCTTGACTTGTGAGGTCTTGTGCAAATTGCATAATGAACAGATCCAACCCGCGCGCTTTTCTCGGCGCCGCCGCAGCCACCCTTTGCATCTGGGAGGAGCCACCGCCGCCCCACTGAACCCTGCGACGCATGCGGCCGTCCCATTGGGACACGCCCACCGGTGACGTTGAAGAGCTCAACCGCCGACGTGATCGATTACGCTATCATCAGCCAATCACAGGACAGCACGCCATGCACGTTAGGGGTTGAACCGTATGTGGACCACGTTAAGTTCTTCGCAATTCTTTGCCTCATAGAAACGCTAAGTATATTCGAGAACACCTCCCAAATCCGATGGACACACAGACGACCCGATGCATCATCACAAATTGTGGGCAGTTTTGGTCCCGTTGGGAAAATTCGACCAGAGGATGGGTTCTGGAGCTCACAGTCGCTCTCCTCCGAATGTTAGGAGTCTCACACCGACTTGATGGCTGGCACAGTCTCACGGTCATCATCACTTGCATCAGCCCGCATGGCGGTTGGAATATTCGTGCGTTATCCGATTCAATGTGGGCCAAACGCCGTGGGTGGTGGCCCTGGCTAAGTCCTGACACTCAGCTGATGAACCTCCGTTCATGGGCCATACGGGTGGCAGTGATTTTTACAGGCGCATTTTGCACCTGCATGATGTGGATTGTTGGATGGTTAGATCGGATAGTACCTGGATGTATGTCCTACGGCTGCCTGTGATTGCCTGGGTGTGTTTGTTGGCTCCATGCTACAATCAATTGGGCATTCCGTGTGCCAGCAGTGTGATCAGTGTGATTTTGCCGTGTTCAAGACTCATCACCAGAGGAAACGCATGGGTACACAACTCAGGAGTATACAAGTCACCATGTCGCGTGTGGTTGACTCAAGCGACATTGAAGTATACTCGACCGAACTGGCTCACGCGTAATCCTAGTCGAAACGCACGGCTGCGTTGACGACGGGTGCCTTTCGGGGCGGAAAATCCTCCTGCCACGTCATGCGGTTGATCGTGCATGCGATGATTTCACACTGATCCGTATCGTATCATGTTGGCCTTCGCGACACTCCAGTGTTTCTCAGCGACTAGTGTCACTGGTTGAAGTCAATTACGCTAGCAGGATCCTCTGGAACTTGCATACAACTGCAACGTGAACGTGAACGGTGGATGCTTGCAAGACTAGCCATCGGTGAAGGCACTCATAGGCCATTCTACCTCTAGGATAGCAGTGCGGGTCTATCTGTATCAAGTTCGGTTCAGGACACAGACCCCCAATCCAATGCCGGTCGCTTCCTACGTCATGCAGCTGCATGCATCTTCCTCATCCAAGCCAACCCTCCAGCGAAAGGTCCTACCCGTGAGTTATTCTCGTCAGCTCTAACTGAACTGCGGATCCGAACACAGAGCTCACTGACGACGCGCGACCCGTTTACCACACGCTTTGTGCGACCAGCGTGCTGAATTTGTCCAGTGTATCCATCTTGACTGCTGACTTCATTCCGCTTCTGCTGACACCTTCGCTGACGCTGCCACCGTGCTCCCGCAGCCATTCGTCTCCAGCTCCAGTCGCCATCCCGAGCCAAAAATGCACACCAATTGAAAAAACTGAGATGTCCAAGTTCAGATTCGAGGAGGTCCAAAAATTCCAAGCGGTCAGAACATCAAAGAGTGATGGTCACCCTGTCACCAATCTGTGGCGTTCACACAGCCGAAGGGCAGGAGTGATGGTCTTGCGTGAGCAGATGGGCATTTTTTCGATTTTTGGCGGAAGCTCGATGAATATTGGGAGAACCTCTTATAATCTATGCAAGCCATGAGACAGAGGCAGTCTCCTGCATCTTTCGGGTTCCAAGAACCTGTCAAAGATGGTTGAAAGTTTCGCGAACCGGCTAGCTCCCGCCAAAGATTTGCGAGGAGTCAGAATGCCGTCCAGCAAAATTACGTTGAAGCTTCCACTGGCCAGCAATCGAAGAGGCGCAGAGAGAGAGGAGCCATGTGAGCAGCTCCAGTGGGTACGCGGATCGGATCGGATCGGATCGGGCATGCAACAAGCCTCACAATTCAATTTGCCCAGCAACCACCACCACCACAACAATGACCTCGATCGCTGCCAACAACACCATCAACCTCTTCACCATGCCAGAGTCCGAGAATGTGTCGTTCCCAGGCGTGCCTGAGGAGTTGCGCTGCCGATACACCAGCAAGCCATGCGGCAACCTGCGCACCGACAAGCGAGGCGGAGGACTCCACCGCTTCTGCGTCTACCACCGTGCGCGCGCCAACGAAAACCAGTGGCGTGTCGACCACCGCCGTCGTCTGCGCAAGCAAGAGACCGGCAACCCACTGGCGCCACCGCGAGAACGCTCGCCACGCTCACAGCCACGCTCGCCAACGAACTTGCCAGTGCTGATCCCAAGCGACTGTGCTGTCGGGTGCTCCATCAAGGAAGAGGACTGCGATGTGTTGTCCCTGGAAGAGCTGTGCATCCTGCATACGCTGCTCTTCAACGACTTCGACAACCTCGCAATGAGCCCATGAAGTGTGTTTCTCAGTCAAGCGCATGCTGTCGTCACATTCAACAGAGTCATAGACACGTCAACGTGTCTCCAGATAGTTTAGATCGGCAAGGCGTAGTGCCTTGCCCCACCATATATGTTTAAGGATCGAATGCAGTTTCTTATTTACACCCACACCAACAGCGAACTCAATGCAAGTCACATTGCACCCGAATTTCACCTCACCAAACGATGGCCTCTTCGTGTGAAACCAGTTCAATGACGGATCAAATTGGCCCGCTCACGTTCGTTTATCTGGTCCGAATAGGTCCATTGCAGTGGACCACCGTAAAGCGTGTCAGTGGAGTCAGGCTTTCGGGGAGGAAAGCCCACCTGTGCCATCGTCGGGCAAGAAGGTGGCAACGTCCTTGCTGATTTAGCTGAGCTGTTGTGTACGTAGTGCATCATCATGCGTTTACTCAACAGACCAGGCCGCTGGCTCCAGGCAACAAGCAGCATCCTCTCTCTGTGTTTGCGACGCCTGCATACATTTCCAGCGTGAACGCTGGCTGTCGACTCGACTTTCAATGTTGACGTAGATCAAGACACTCTCGATCTAGGATCACACCGTGCAGTTGATTGTCCTTGAAAGTATCCACTTGGTTTCAGGGCACAGATCAGAAGTCAAGTCTCTCGATTTCGCACAATCCTGCAGCCATCTTCCTCATCGTGGTCCGCCCTTGGCAACTGATGGAAGTCAAGCGTCCTGTCTGTGAGTTATCCTCAACCGGTCTCCATACAAAGCACAGGAAAGAAAAAAAGAATCCACGAAGACAACGCAAACACAGAGCTCACCATCGTACTCGACGTCGCGTGACCCCGTTTACCACACGCTTTGTAGCGTCGCAGTGCTGAATTTGTCCAGTGTATCCATTTCGGATGCTGACTCCATGCCGTGTCTGCTGTTGCCGCATCCATTCGTCTCCACTTCCAGTTGAAACGCCGAGCCAAAACGCCGAAAACCAAAAAATGAGATCTCCTCCAAGTTCAGAAAGTTCAGATCCGAAGAGGTCCAAAAATTCTGTGCTGGTCAGTGCATTCACAGAGTGATGGTCAGCATGTCACCAATCTGTGGTTTCGCAGAGGGCCACAGGCACAGAGTGCTGGTCTTGCGCCAACAGTGGGCTTTTTTGGGCCGGGTTCCGCGAATATTGGAATTACCTGTCATAACGGATAGCAGCCATGTGATAGAGCCACCCACTCGGACATGATCATGTCCAAAAACCTGTATAAAACGATATTTTGATTCACAAATTTCCATGAACTGGCTCGCTCACTAGGAAGACACGTCCATCAAAATTGACTTGAAGCTTCCGCTGGCCACCAACCGAACGGACGCAGGGATGGACTCCAGGATCCGTGGATCGGGTCGAGCGTGCAACGGCCTCATACTTCAATTTGACCAGCAAAACTGAGTCGCAAACGCGCCTACCCAACGCTCCAGCCCAGACAGTCCCCGTACTCCACCTCCACAGGACCTACCACAAGACCGACCACGACGAACGCACTACCAGCGTTCAGTGTCTTCGCATCCAACGCCACCACGGCGCCGTCTATCTCCCACACCGCGTATCTGCCACTCACGATCCAAGTGCCCGTCCCGATGACTGCCATCGCCGCCAACAACACCTTCAACCTCTTCACCATGCCAGAATACACGCCTGCTCCGTTCCCGGGTGTGCCCGAGGAGCTGCGTTGCCGATACACCAGCAAGCCATGCAGCAATCTGCGCACTGACAAGCGTGGTGGAGGACTCCACCGCTTCTGTGCGTACCACCGCGCACGCGCTAACGAAAACCAATGGCGTGTCGACCACCGCCGTCGTTTGCGCAAGCAAGAGACCGGCAACCCACTGGCGCCTCCTCGAGAACGCTCGCCACGCTCGCAGCCACGGTCGCCAACGAACTTGCCAGTGCTGATGCCGAGCGACTGTGCGGTCGGTCGCTCCGTCAAGGAGGAAGACGTGCTGCTGTCCACGGAAGAGCTGTGTATCTTGCATACGCTGCTCTTCAGCGACGAAGACGACGAAGACTTTGGTCTGATCTTCTGAGTTTCGAGTCGCTACTGAACTCTCTGCACCCAAAGTGCTGAGTTTGAACCCAGAGTGAGAGACCAGATCCTGGCCGCCTCTTCAGCGCTGACGGAGAGCAGCAGCCTGACGAGCAGGTCCAGTGTGTTTGGTCCGACCCTCCACCGAGAGCCTCCTCGAAGATCGAATCCGAGGACTCCCACGCGCCCCATCACCATCATCATTATCATCGTGCTGATTTTAAAATACTTCATGTGCCGCCATCTAACAACAAGGCAGCGCCGCCCAGCCACAAGTCTAATATAAAAGGGCATCCCAGCGTAGAATAGTTTGTACCCGTCCGCCAAAAGTAGTTTTACACCCACCCTCCAAAAGATGAGGGTGCGAAAATATCCACCACACAATTCAGCCAACCTTCCACCCAATTCGTCTAGTATCCGATCCTATCTATCTATCTACCCAACTGCATGCGTGGCTGGCGAGCCAGTTGGACTTGGGTTGGGTGGCAATGAATTGAGTCTGAACTCGTGCTTTGTAGAGTATACGACTTCCGTGGGTTACGCCCCACACACAGTCGGCGCCTCAGTGATGTTCTCCGCAACGATCATCATCGCAGACGTGAACGGAGCCGTTGGACCAAATGAGTCGATTGGGATGAGCTGATCAATCTGCCTGCATTTATATCTTGGCTTTTGTATGGGTCAGACATCTCATTTTCCTGGTGTCCTGAATTATAGTGAACTCCCCAAGTAGGGATGAGCACCCGTTTGTATCTTGTATTGAAGGGTATCATAAAACAATTGTGTTTGACTAAGTCGAATTGTTGTATGCTCAACAATTTTAAAAGGGATTTACTTACGTGGATAAGCGATTCCTGGGTAAAACTGCACTCTAGAAAATGAGTTGCCAAATATCTCCACCTCACGCCTCAGATTTCAGTTCATACTTGGCATTTGTATGAAAACCTGATCGGATCCGAGTTTCTCAGGCGCACAACTTGCATGTCGCCTGACTCGAAAAGCCAACTCATGTGTGCGCAGACGGACGCACCATGGGCGTTTGCGGCGCATGACACAACATCTCATTTCGCGCCGTCCAGGCAGCACGGAGCTCTTGGGCGTCTACAGCATTCCGCAGGCATTCTGTGTTTTTAGACCTCTGGCACCACCGAGAAAGGCCGCACGATTCGTGTCCGACCGACGAAAAAAAACGAAGTCTTTTCCACTGAACCGGACGCGCCGCCATGGTCGAGTACCTGCTCGGCAAGTCCAAGCGGTCGCCAGATCGCTGTATGTATCCGAGCAAGCCGTGCCACACAAAGCGCGCCTACAAACTCAATGGCCAGCTCCACAAGCTATGCGAAGAGCACCGGCAACAGGCCAACCTCAACCAGAAGCGGCTCCAGCAGCGACGCAAAATGAAGCAACTACAAGAATTACAAGTGTACGTGCTGGATACGTTTGCACAAGGACCCGAGCCCGACGACGAGGCGTACAATGCGTTTGCGTACGGCGGCAAAGTCGAGCCACATACGTTCATAGCGCGAAACAACCCGAGCGCCGTGTACGACCCGCATCTCCACTTCTTCCCCGACGACGATACCACGACCAACAGCGACTCGAGTATGTTCGACTGGGACTCGTTAGTGCCTCTGCGACTGGACGAGGACGAAAGCGTACGCGCATTGACAGCAGAAGACATTTATATTCTGAGGGCGCTTCTGCTGGATCCATGACGACTAATATCAAGTCAACCAAAGGTAGGAGGGAGAATAGGAATTGCGAAGTGGTGGTCGCGTGGTCACGTGTGTCGTTACTCACTTGTCCGGTAGCAGTGCGTGCAAACAAGGCGTTCAAGCAAAGGGTCACCATATTTATCAAACGAGGCCATACTTTTGAAAACCCTTGTATGCCATCAGTTTCGCTCATGTAATAGCAGGGTGGTGTCACCGTCAAACAGTCCGATAATCAGAACTTTTGGGCCAAAAGTTTTGGCAGGCTCTCATGATGTGAAAGAGCTCTGCCAATGTGAGCAGTTTGATTCACTGTATCAATGCATTAGAATTGGTAAATGATCAATATATTTTTTGTTATACTTAACAAGCCGCCTTTATAAACGCATGTCAAGATAAACCCACTGCACTTCTCATATGTATCCAATAAGAGTCTGTTATCTATAGAATTTCAGCCAATCATCAGCTTCGATTCTGCCAAGCAACTTCGACTTTCAACCCGTTCACTTGGCTCTCTTCACTTTTCGTTTTGCCTCATCGAACGCAAGTCACCAGAAGCCAAGCGCACGCGATGACGAGCTTCATGCAGACCCAATGGTGTACGGAGGTGTCGGAGGACATGCGCAAGCAGCTGATCACTGCGATGTACGTTAAGACGGCGTGCTTGCGGGCTAATTTGGCCCAGTAGAAGCCTCGCAATTGCATAATGCGGTCACTTAACGTCCTTTCTTGGCGGCGTTGATACGCGTAGGTACCACGAACTGGTGCGCATTGCGGGCCACGAGGAGCCACAGAAAGTGTGGGGCTCAGCCGCCAAGTTCGAGCTCACACTCTGGGCCAACAGCGCCGATCGCGTACGTTTTTGATTTGTTGTTGTTAGACTGTGGGGAATGCCGCCTTTCTCATGATGGTTTACGACTCGTAGACCACGTATTTGACCAAGATGCAGCGCAAGATCGTCCGTCTACGCCAGAAACAACCGCTTGGACAGCCTCAGGTGCATCCAGGGGTGCTCGTTGCACCACAACAGCCCCAGCTGCCGCAGAATATGATGCAGACTGACAAGGCCGTGACTGTGAGCTCCAACGGCCCGGGCACGACCGCGACGTCAGTGACTGTGACTGTGCCGACGCCAGCGCCAGTGCCAACTTCCGCCACAGTGGTCCGTGGTGTGGCGGACCAAACTGCAGTGGCGCGTGAGCCGACGTCGGCGCAGCTGCAGACGCAGCAGTGGTTGCAGAGGCTTCAGCTTCAGTTCCAAGCGCAGGTACAGCAGTTGCTCCACATGCAGCAGCTAGAGACGCAGCAGCTTCATCGACAGCAACTCGCGCAGACGCAGCAGCTCATGCAACAGCATCAGCAGCAGCGCGTGCCCGAAGAGCTGAAGCGTCAGCAGTTACAGCAGCTTCGTCAGCAGCACGAGCTCGCGCGCGTGAGTCTCCAGCAACTGCAAGCGTCCAAGCAGCAGCAAATTCGGCTCAAGCAGCAGCAGTACGTGCTCCAGAAGCAGCAGCAGCTCCAGATCAATATTCAGATGAGTCAGCCAATGTCTTCACAGCCAGCTCAGATGGACGGGGCAGTCACGAGAGGTATCACGCCGGAACAACTGCAGGCCGCCCACGACCACCAAGCTCGTATGCGGGACATGCAGCGCGCCAAGAACACTGCTGGACAGGAGAGGAAGGAGTTGGTGCACGCTACGCCCGGCGTGACCACGCCACAACAGCTCCAGTTGCAGATGCACCAAGCCCGCCAAGCACAAGCACAAGCGAACGCATTAGCGCAGGCTCAAGCACAGGATCAAGCGTCATCTCCGCTGGCAAAGCCTGACCAAAAGCATGGTGTGAAGCAGGCTAATGGTGCAGTGGCTGCGGATGCATCCTATTGGGAACGTCATGGCGTGTTGAAGACCAAATACTGGAACGATGTTGTGGTTGTGTACCAGGAGTTCGAGCGACTGGTCAAGCAGAAGCCACCAAGCCAGCAGCTCGAGCGGATCAAGCCACTCCTCAACACGCTTCGCCAGATCGTCGCGTTCTTCTTGCAGGATCCAGCCAAAGCAAAGAACTGCGACAAGAATGATCTCGATCGAGTGGAGTTGTGCATCCAAAAGCAAGTGCTGCCGCTTCTCCATCGACTCCGGGAAAAGAAGCGTCTTTCTGAGAATCAGCCGAACAATGAAGCCATCACTGGATCAGCGGCAGCGACGGAGGCTGTTGCGAGCCCGAGCCAAGCAGCGAAGGCGGCTCTCGCTACTCAGCGGGCTCAGCGAGAGGCGTTGAAAAAGACTCAGCAGGAGAAGATGAAGAAGCTACAAGAGGCGATGTTGCAGCAGCAAGAAGAGAAGAAGAAGAAGCTGGAGGCGCAGAAGGTGGAGCTGCAACGGACGCTCCAGGAAGAGCAAAAGAAGAAGATGCAGGAGGAAGCCGCCACTGCAGAAGTGAAGAAGCAGCAAGAGGCGGTGGAGCAGGAATACAAGCAGAAGCAACTTCGCGAGACCCAGCAAGCGCAACAGCAGCAGCAGCAAGACCGCGTCCGTTGGCTGCACCAGGAGCAAATGCTCGCGACGGCGGCACGCCACAAGGAACTGATCGCGCAGCAGCAAGCAGCGCTCAAGGTGATGCAGCAGCAAGAGCAGGAGGAGGTGGCAACCGACAAGACGATGTTGAAAGAGGAAGCGCCTGCCTCACTCACACTGGGTGCAACTGCATTGGAACCGCCGCTTCCTCCCGCCACGACGGCTACGGTCGCAAAATTTGCTTCGCCTGGTACACCGAAGACCGAAGTTTCGTCGGTGGCTGTCGTTGCTTTAACGGATCCACCTGCGGTGGTCTCACCTGAGGAGAAGAAGGAAGAGGACTCAGAGTCGGTTGTGCCGGACCTCGCGGGCCTCAGTCCGTCCGAGAAGCTGGTCACCGCGGTCTCTGCGCTTGAGAAGAACAATTCGGATGTGCTGCGTCGATCGTCGGAGCGGTTCTCGCGTATCGCCATCGCTGTCGGTGCGAAGCTCTGCACGGCGTACGAGGTCTCAGCCTAGCGCGAAGCTTCTAGTAGTGCAGGAGGAAGTGTTTGTGTATTTAGTGAATTAAACGTTGGTCGTGAGTAGACGGAGGATTGTATTCCAGGTGTGAAGAGCACGGATTCCGTGATGGAGCACACCGAGGCGTGCCGCTTGGGAAAGCCGTGGAGAACCGTGCACTGTAGTCTGTCTTTCTGTTCACAGTGGCTGCACTGACCGCCTCACAGTCACGCAGTGAGACTCACTGCGTCTCCAGCGGTGGAAGACGCACAGTGAGTAACGGCGCAAACGTCCGCTTGTCCTCGTTGGCAGCCACCAAAAAGACCACACAATGTAGCCATCAGCCACTATCTTCCCGCTTGGATTCGTCGCGGTGACTCTTTTCGTGTGCCTTCTTCAAGTACGTTGCAGACAGTGCCTTTGAATGCAGCACAGTATCCGTGTCTCGTGAGCACAGCCGTCCTCGTCCGGGTATTCGTGTCGTGTCCCAGCCCCTGGCGTCAACGGCGCCGCTCACGTGTGGGTGAGTGGGTGGCGTCCTCAGTCTTTCATTCTCCAATCCTCCACCCCACCCTCAAGCCACCACCACCACTATGAAGATGCTCTTCGCCAAGTCGCTTATCCTTCTCGTGGCGGCTTCTGCTGCCACCGTCACGCAGGCCGCCCTTCCCGTCTTCTTCTTCCACGGCTCCACTGGCAACCACACGAACGGCGACCAGATCGGCGACTTGCTCAAGGCGCAGGGCCGCTCGTATGTGCCGTTGTCGTTCTGTGAGCGAGCCTGCTCCGTGCAGACGTCCATGTACACGCAGGTGCAGATGGCCATCCAGCAGCTCACCAGCATCATCGCCAGCGACAAGGCCACGTACGCCAACGGCTACCACTTCATCGGCCACTCGACCGGTGGTGTGCTCGCGCGAGGCGTCGCGGAGGAGTGGGACGACCACAACGTCCACTCGATCATCTCGCTCGCTGGCGACGGCAATGGCAACTTCTACGGCCCGCAGGCTGAGGATCTGGGCTCGCCACTGCAGGTTTTGCTGCAGGCTCTGGGGCCTTATGCTATTGCCGAGACCGACTTCAACTTCACCAAGTACGCGGTGGATCCTACCACGTACAACGGCAAGTTCCAGCGCGACTACACGCAGTTCGTGCTCACGCGTCCGGATCTGCAGAAGAACAACGCCGTGGTGCAGTCGCTGTACCCGCCTGTGAAGAACAGCGCGACCGACTTTTTGACGGTGAACCCGTTCTACCCAAAGATTAACAACCTGATCAACTGCGGAGCCAACGCGACTTGCCATTTGGACCAGCAGCGCCGCAAGCGCAACTTCCTCAAGCTCAAGGCGTACCACCTATTCGCGTCGCCCAACGACGACATCCAAGTGCCGTGGCAGACGTCGCTGCTGGGAAAGTACAGCGAAGTGGCGACTGTGGATGAGATCGAGACCAAGTTTGCGAGTCTCCGTGTCCTCAAGACGAACGAAACGCAGGAGTACACGCAGGATCTCTATGGACTCAAGACGCTGGACTGTAGCGGCCGCATGCACCTTCACGCTGTGCCTGGCATCGGCCACAACTGCTGGCTGTTCGACTACGTGCCACTCAACACGAACGTCGAGTGCAAGTTCCTGCCCAACTTCCAGAAGAACGTCTACCCGACGCTCGTCTGACGTGACAAAGTACGACGAGTGACGGCCACTCGAAAATCTCCATGTCTTTCTTGATGCCGGCGGTCTCAAGACAGCTACTCTTACACAACTCCAGTTCGGATTTGGTGAATGGTTCAATCACATTGATTTTCATAAACTCTACTCTTCGACGGAAGATACATAACCAGTCTGAGACTGTCTCCTCTAACTGACGGGGTCTCTACGCTTACACGCGGCGCGCACGCTTGGTGCACTTGCCTCCCGATGGCTTGGACGATGGCGACGGAGTCGAGGCAGGCGTCGAAGTAGGCGCAGTCGTGGTGTCGTCACTGTGCTCGTCATCACTGGCACTGGACGCCGCTGGCGTGGACGATGGCGCAGTGGTGGTGGTGTCGTCGCTGTACTCGTCATCGTTGCCACTGTCACCACTGGACGCCGACGGCGTCGACGCCGGAGTGGACGCCGGAGTGGACGC
>JAADWY010000651.1:0-18650 GCA_023336355.1 Pythium dissotocum
CCCCCCCCCCCCCCCCCCCCAAATGGTTTCATTGGAGATGCCATTTGGTTGCGTTCCAACTGGGGGCGCCTCAATTGTGGACCCCAGTCGAGGATCGGGACCAGTTGGTCACGAACTGGCCCCGATGTACTACTTCGAAGTAGTACTCTTGGTCCGAGCGACTTTCCACTTGCTCATCGTTGTGGCCAGTGTGGATAATACAATACAGTACTGAAGTGACGCATGGATATACTTGTATATTTGGCGGAAGACTGCCAAAGTGGACGCGGTGGGTGACCAACTTTGTCTCCGAAGACGGAGACTCTCCTCCCTGAGTCTTCCGACCTCAGATACGGAATATCCATAGAGGCGAAGCTGGAGAACTCTCAGACGATCCACAATTCGGGCGCTCCATTTTGGAAGGCGTCCCAACATCTCAAATGGACACCATCGAGGGCGCAACTGGAGCGCCTACATACTGTCCTACAGCCATGACTTCTCAAGCAGATTCTGGCCACGCGGCTGTCTACAGTCCTTAGTAGCACACAACGATTGATCTGGTTCAGGTGGACTGTACTGTCCTGTTGAGATGGGGCACCCGAGCGTAAAAGTACTGTCCAGTTTCGTTCCAGTTGCTGCACCGATCATTCGAATCCGCTCGGTCATGCGCGATGCGATGACTGCGATTCGCACGGCACCCATCACTGAGCAAACACTAAACCCTCAGAGTCGACCACGGGCCGCGTGATCCACGGCAGGTTGGGCCACATCGTGAAACTGGAATAAGCCACTACCAAGTACTACGTAGTACAGGATTCAGAGTCCGCTCAGCCGGCCCTTCGAAGATCAGGAGCCAACGACGCCCCTTTGTGCGAGCGTTCGTCTTCGCCCCCCTCGCCTCCAAAGCCACATCCTCTAAATCTAATTCATGGCTACATTATCAATTTTCAGTACATATATCTGGCCTTGTCCATATCTAACGCGTTGTTGGAAGTTGGCGTCCGTTACATTGTTGGTGGCGTCCGATTGGGTCCGTTGGCGTTGGTTACTCTCTTGAAGTTGGCTCCACCAGCGTCACCCTGCATCGTCGCTGCATCTTGCTCTTCTTCCTGCTCTCTCTACGCGCGTCATGGGCTTCGTAGGCTGGCCGCTGGGCCTCTTCCTCAGCGCCGTGTCCAGCATCTTCGGCATCCTGGGCAAACTGTTCCTGAAACTCGCCCACAACCAGCGCGAAGTCGACGAAGACGAGCAGCTCACGCGCGAGATCGATGGCGGTGGCGACGACGCCTCTCTGCCGCTGCCCGCGTCTGCGTCACGCCTCTGGTACATGTACTTCTACTCCGGACTGCTGTCCATGCTGGTCATGAACCCAGCGCTCGGCGCGGCGGCCTACTGCTTCGCATCGCAGTCGCTTCTCGCGCCCATGGCCGGCCTCACCATCGGCTGGAACACGCTCATGGGTCCCCTTCTGCTGCCGCACGAACGCCTCACGACCCACGACTTCATAGGCGCGCTGCTCATCTTCGCGGGCTGCGTCCTAGTCAGTGTATCAGGCACCCACGAGCCTCCCCCGCTGCCTGTGGAGCATCTCCTGAGCAGATTCGTGACCGTGCCGTTCCTCTTGTACACCATCGCACTGTGCGCGAGCGTCGTGCTGCTGCTTCACCAGGCCAAAGACGCGCTGGAACTCACGTGGAACGACTCGCCAGCCAAGCGAGCAGCTACTCCTAAGGGCGCCGCTGTCTCCCAGCGGTACAAGACCAGTCTCAACCAAGTCTCACGCGTGTCTATCAGTGTACTGGCCGGCATCACGAGCGGCCAGCTCTTCTTTCTGGCGGCTACGATGCGGCTCGTGAAAGAAGGCGCCAAGGACCACGTGTGGTCGTACGCAGTCACGTACATTTGCATCTTTGGCGCCATCTCCACGGCGCTAGCGGGTTTGTATCTGCTGAACGCAGCTCTCAAAGTAGAGGACGCGGTGGTCGTGATCTACTTGTACGAGGCGAGCTACATCATGGGCGGCGCCATCTCTGGCCTGTGCTTCTTCCAGGACATGAACGCACTGTCGGCGTGGCATTTCGTGGTCTACTCGCTGAGTCTCGTGCTCATTTTGGTCGGCATTTACGTCGTCGCGAGTCGTAACAGCGGCGCGTTGAGCCACGAAGAGGAAGAGAACTTGCTGCCACTTCTGTCGGCGCCGCCTGCGATCGGAGATGTGGACTCGAAGCGGCTTTTCCGTCGCGCGTCGTCGTTTGCTCTGCGTCGGTCGTCATCTCCGACGCGTGCGATGTACGGATACGAACGCTTCCAGGACGCCGACGACAACAGCGACGCACCACCGGACAAGGACGACAAGATCCGACGCAAGTCGTATCCGACGATGGCATAAAACGGGTTTTATTTTTTCATAAAAGAGTTGCATTATCATAAAAACCAATCGGGAGTGAAGACACGTGATGCCGTTAGTCGTCGTAGGACGGGATCTGGCTGTAGTCGTAGCCCTTCCAGCCCTTGAAGCTGCCGTACAACTGCGTGGACGCGTAGCTGCCCGGAATGAACGCTAGCGTCCATGGATAGCAACAGCATTAGTGAGTGAAGGTGTGGTCTGTCTCGATGGTAGATAAACGTACCGATGAGTCCGAGGATGAGGAACGACAGCCCGCGGTGCTCGCCGTCCAGGCCAATGCGCGTGCTGATCCAGATGAGCACGGAGCCCAGCGCGAACAGCGACACGGCCGCCATGCCTGTGCGGATCGGGAACTTCTTCTTGCGGTAGTCGTACTCCTATCACCAAGATCATGAGCTTCCTGTCAATCGGCGTCACCTCAGCAGTAACCCTGTGTAACCCCTACGCACCGTAGCTGCGCGGCGCACGGAGTCTTCCTTGGAGATGTCAGTGAACGCCTTCTCCGCCGCTCGCTCCATGCGCTCCTGGCGCTGGATCTCGCCTCCCACGCGCGCGTCCTTCGCCATTTTCAATGTCGTTGATCGCTTCAATTCCAGAATGTGCCTTTCTGGAGCCTGTGGCTCTTCACCCTACCGCACCATAGGTACATAAGCGCAACATACGTGTATATGCAACATAAATTGGTAGCTCTCCAACTTGAGGAGCTCATTCGATCATGACGCCAACGACGGAAATGGAGACGACGCCGCGCGTATTCGTGTGTGTGGAGTGCGGCGCCGACGTGCCTCTGCTGGTGCGTGACTACGGGAAAGGCAACTTGCGCCTGGCGATCTGCAGCCGCTGCAACGCCGTCGCAGACCCGTACGTCGAGTACGACAACATCCTGCTCTTCCTCGAGGTCATGCTGCTCAAGCCGCAGGTCTACCGCCACGTGCTGTACAACCTCGCGCCGCCGCCCTCGCTCGTGCGTTGCTCCATCTATCTATTATTTGTTGTCATCTAATCTGATATGTATTATATAGCGCACGCTGCTCAAGCTCTTTTTGATCCTGTCGCTGCTGGACATGAACGTCAAGGCGTACCTGATCGACCGCAAGCGCGGCGTGGCCTTCCGCGACGAGTCCTCCATGTACCAGCGCGACCTGCAGATGATCGACGCCGACATCTCGGGTCTTCGCGTGAGCCAGTACTCGCTGCATCTCGTGGGCGTGTCTGTCTTAGAGAACGCCGTGCTCGTGGGCTCCATCCTGATGCTGATCCTCCTCGACCCACTGCGTCGAGGCTGGCGTCACTACCTCACCACACACGCCGTCGTCTCCTCCTTCTCATCCTCCTCCTCTGTGTGGCTGATGCGCTATCTGACAGCCATGTGCATCTCGTCCTTCGGCAAGATGTTCGCCATGCTGACGGTCATCTGGGAGTTCCACTGGACGTTCGTCCACGTCATCGGCGCCATCGTCGTGTGTTCTAATGCATTGGCACTGCAGTTGCTGCTGGGCGAGAAGCCGTACGCGCCGGCGGTGCTCGCTCTTGTTGTCGCCGGCTGTGCGCTGCGGTTCCTCACGCAGCTCGCGTTGTACGCATTGGGGAATCCCACGTTGTTCTACGTTTTCGCCTGAGTATTTTTGGCTCAAGAATCGAGTCAAGCAAGGTTCCAAGGTCTCTTGGGAGCTCATGGAGCAAGAGCTGTGGCTGGGAATAGACTCCGACTGACGCTAGTGAGTCGAGGGCTCTTTGAAGAAGCGACTGAAGAAGCGAGAGCCGCCAATATGAGCGCCGTGGAGCTGCCGCACGTGCCGAGTGCGCGAGCGCCGTCGTCTGCAGCGACCTCCTCACGTCGAAGTCTCCACTCGGCGGGATCTACGGCGTCGTATACCAGCGCGAAGAGCGTACAGAGGAGCTACGGAGGTGAAGAAGAGGACGAAGAAGAGGATGAAGAAGAAGAAGGAGAGGACGAAGAGGAAGAGCCGCATGAGAGCAGCACGGGTAGTGGTGGGCTGTGGGACGAAGTGGAGAGCTTCCTGAACAAACCATCGCCGAGTTTCGTGGCGTTGGCCAAGGACGGCGGAACCAAGTCGGCGGGATCGAGTGCTGGGGTGATAAGTGTGCTGCCGACGCTCAAGGGTGGCGAGCGGAAGCAGCCAGTGGCTCCGTCAGTGGGAGGAGGCAACCAGTCAGACCCACGGTCCACGCGAGTAGCAAGAGTGGTTGGGATACAGTCGACTTCGAGTGGTGGGGCAAAGGCCATTGACCCCAAGCTGCTGCAGGAGGCGTTTGCGTACGCGGAGAAGATCCAGAAAGTGAGCTTGGATGATGATGAAGAGGACGACCACGGGGAATTCGACCAGCAGCGAGAGGCTGACCGACGCGGTGGGGGCGTGGGGATGCTCAGGCGCGACTCGTCGTTCGGTGCGACTGGCGGTAGCAACGGTGGTCCCCTAGTGCCCTCGGAGCTCACGAAGCAGGGCAGTGGGAATGGAAGCTTCCGTGGGAAGCCAGAGGACAAGGTCATTAAGAAGAAGAGTAAGACGGGTGTGATCAAGACCAGTGCGTACGGCGTATCAGTCAAACCACAGCCAACGAAGAAGAAGTCAAGTTCTAGTGGGGAAAGGCGGTCTGTGAAGGATGCCTCGTCGGAGTGGGACGCCTCGCCCGTGAGCTCTGCGGATCCGAACGGCGACGGTGCGACGCAGAGCCGCAAGGGAAGCATGTCTTCCGGGTCGTCGCTGGACCAGCAGACGCTTCAGTCGCTTGTGAGCAACTTACAAAACGGTACGGCGCTTGAAGAGCTACGGCGTGAGCTGGCGGCGTCCCAGCAGAGCATGGCGATGTCGAGACAGGTCATCCAGGACGCGGCCAAGAGCTTTTTCCATACCAGGAAGTAGACCATTCACGCTGATAGATACTCACGGATTATATAAACCACCCACTCAATTAGCAGCTCCACGCGCGTAGTCCTTGGCAAACGCAGCGGCATCTCGCATGTCGTTGGAGACCTGGCGCAGGTCCTCAATGGCGTTGGTCGCCATCTCACGCTTGATGTTGAGCCGCGTCTGCTCCTCTTCCTTCTTCATTTGAAGCTGCTTCACCAGTAGCTCCAACTGCTTCTTCTCCGCTTCCATCACTCGAATGCGCTCGTTGCGGATCAGTTCTTCAGGAGACGTCCGTGGCGCGCCATCCGCCAGAAGCGACGACTCGGCCTCCGCCTCTTTCCGCTTCGCCTCTCTACAACCACACAAATCCACATTCAGCCACATACACAGCAGCACAATGATATCACTCTGGAAAGGCGCCAACGTACGCGAACTCCTTGGCGGCCTGCTCCTGGACCTTGGCCTTGTGCGCCTGGTCGATCGTGTCCTCCAGCGTGAGCAGACTCGCGTTGATGTTGTGCTGGTCGCACAGCTCCTGGAACGCCGTCTCAATGCGGTGCCGCAGCGCCTGCAGCGCCAGCGCACTGAGCTCTCCAGCGTAGTGCTCCTGCTGGTCCACACTCGTCGCGATGTCGGCGCTGGAAGCCGCTGGCGCGAAGAGCTGCGCGAGCAGCTCCGGCTCGTCCTTGCATTCTTCCTCAAAGAATGCGCGCAGGTTCACAGTCGATGCGCTGCTCACAGACACGTCCAAAGCCTTCTTGATCGTCTGCAGCATGCGCGTCAAGCGCACGCTCTGGCGGTGCGCAGCGTCCGCGGTCGTCGTCTCCGTCGGCGCCATTTTCCCACTCGGCTGTCCTTTTTCGCTTTTCAAAATGGAGAGCTGCTCGCATTTCAGCAAATCACATCCGTCCAAATATTAGCGAATATATTGGCTGATATTCGTCAATATTATCTTATTGGCCAATATGTTGATCTATTTCGACCAATAGAACGCTGGATCTTATCGGCTCAGCGGCGCATGGGCGTCTTGGACGAAGAAACGACTCGCAACTCCTACTCCCTGCTATCAAATCCCAGGTAGCTCGCGTCGCCGCCGCCACCTCTTCCTCTCCTCTCCACCTCCTCTTCCTCTCCTCCTCCTCCTCCTCTCCTGTCCTCCGTGATGTGGTTCGACAACTACCGACAAAAGCTGCAGCTGCTGGTGATCGTGTTCTTCACGTTCATCGCGTTCGCCGCCGCCGATGAGGCCTGGATGCCCTGGGTGCGTTGTTCTCTGATTGATGCTGTCGCTCTCTGATGTTGCGCGTCTCTGATGGAAGTGCTGTTGTTCTAACTACTATTAGGCGACGCTCGTGGTGTTCCTCGCGCTGATCCTGCTCGTGGACCTCATGTTCCTCGACGTCAAGCAGTTCCAGTACAACCCCGACTACAAGGTCCGACCATCATTGATTGATTGATCTTCATCGACTGATTGATGTTCACCATACTAATACTACTGTATTTGTACTCTAGAACTGGATCCGCGCAAACGACCCCAAGTATTAGCTGGTCACCCTTGTCGACCCCCACACGCGTCGCTAAGTCTCCGCTAATACCTATGTATCCCCACGACTCTGTCTCCATTTATCATCATCAGTCTCCAAGTCTAGTACTAGTAGTGTTTGCTGCCTGGTGGTATCCTCTCAAATGGAAACTGCGTCGCGTGGGTCTGTACTGGGAAGAACCGTCCGGACCAGCCCACTGGCTCAGCCGTCGGGTCGCAGTGCGTCGCGACGGCCACACAAGGCAATTGGCTCAGTTTTTCACGGTCTTTGCAAACCGGAGAGCCACTCGCAAACAGATTCACAGTCGAACACAGCCCCGCGCGCGTCGCCCACTCGGGCAGCGTCGAGATGTTGGTGTTTTCCACGAAAACGCCGTTTACCTGGGTCGTTTTGCCCACTAAATGCTTGAAAACGGCGTTTTCCGGTGCTGAAATGGCCGCTGGCAGCGTTTTCAGCGGGTTCCCAGCCACCGACAAGATCGAAAACTGCTTACTGCCATCGAAGAGCCACACTGGCAGCTCCTGGATGTGGTTGTAGGCCAGCGAGACCCGCTTGAGTCGAAAGGCCTGTAGCTGCAGCGGCACTTGGGTGAGTCCGCAGTCCTCCAGCACAATGGCTTCGATATGGTGAGGGTTCCAGTGCGACGCCAAGTCGTCTGGCCACGATGTGATGCTCGTGCGGACGAACACAAACTCCATCAGCGACGCTGGGAACACGTTGTTGTGAGTAGGAAAGAGCCCTTCAGGTAGCGAGTGTCTGGGGAAATGGACGCCGACGAGCACCACGCGGCTCAGTTTCGGACTCGTGGTCTGCGTTGGCGTGGCGGACGCTGGCCACTCGACCAGCGTCGAGTTGTCGAACTCGAGCCAGACGAGGTTCTGGAAGTCCAGGATCGCAGTCGGCACGTGGACGTCGCTGCAGTGGGAAATGATGAGCGCACTGAGTGTGAGTTGGTCGACTTGACTCAGTGCTTGGGAGAGTTCGTTCGAATCGCCAGTGATTCCTCGCGCGTGGCAGTTGATTTCGAGCACCGAACACGCCGCGTGCGTCGTGAACCACTGCCGCATCGTCAGGTGGCAGCCGGGGGCGACACGTGCGGTCTCTCCGTTGGAAGCGACGCCGTAGACTGCGAGCATGGCGAGTCCGTAGAGAGTCAAGAGACCGTGGACAACGGGGATCCACGGTTTGCGAACCATAGACATCTCAATAGGCTGACTGGGCTTGGTGTTGGCTCGTGGAGGCACGGTAGGGACGACGGCAGCTGGACTGGAGATGAAGCTGGCGTCGGACGCCGTGTCGGCTCGACGGATCAAAGCCTGAAGCGTACGCAGCGAGAGCACCATGCTGATGGATCCCGTCATACGGAAGGCCAAGTCGAAGACCGAGTTGTTGGTGAACTGCAACAGGTCGTTGCCGATCGTGAGGATCCACACGGGGTCGTACAGCAGCCGCGTTGCAATGAACTCAAGATAGGTGAAGTACAGCATCAAGGGCACGGCCAGCGACGTGGTGAAGTCGAGCACGACGTCGACGAGCAGGCAGCTCACGCGGCGCTTGACGAAGCTGCTGCGGAAGACGCGGTAGAGCACAGGCGAGGACCAGGCGTTGAGCACGATCACGGCCGTTGCGAGCTGGTTGGTCCACACGTGCGAGATCATGTAGCTCACGCGGTACGCCTGCACGGACTGGAGCACGATCTCGGTCACTTCTTTCGTGTGGTACACGGTCTCAAACCACGGGCTTCGTGTGGTTAGGAGCCACCGCAGGCGGCGGACGCTGTGGATGAGACGCTGGAATCGTGACGGCTTAGGTGAGACCGTGAGTGGCTTGGGCTCAGATAGAAGCGAGTAGCGGATGAGCGTGAGCCTTCTGGCACGGAGGGATCCAAACAACAGGCGGAGGATCTCCACGAAATGGAACACGAGCATGATCGCAGCAAAAGTCGAGCCAGCGTAGGCGAAGGCCGGCTCGAACGTGACGCCGATGGCCTGCAGGAAACTCGTCGTGGTGAGTGGTCGACGCACCGTGTTGACGAGGGAGATGATGATGCGGCAGAGGATGAACGTGTGGGCTCCGTGCATCACGACGATCAGCCACCAGCAGACGCCGTAGGAGACCGAGCAGAGCCGCAACACCGTCGTCATGGCTGATGCGAGTCAGCCGCCGAGTGGAGGCTTCGCAAGACAGAGGTGAGCAGGAGGTCGGTCTTGTCGCGTTTGGGAAAGTTGCGGGTCAGTCAGTCGGTCTCATGGCGACAGTCACACGCTTCAATCCATTTTTGGATGGAGCTCTGTGCGGTGGAGGGCTTGCTTCTCAAGGACTGGATTGTATTCGGGTGTTCGGTCCGGCGTGATCAAGTAGCACGGCGTCGCGTATCCAGACTCGCCAAAGGAAACAGCGTGACAGGACGCGTACAATCGACAGCCTGTACTTCCGGGCAGCTCACTGCTTGGGCTGCTAGTGGCTGGGTGCACAGCGGCGACTCGGAGGCGTGCACGATCGCGACTGTTGCCGTTGATGAGCCGCCAGTCGGACAGCTCTCCACGCAAGTCGACTGAAGTGAGAGCTCATTCGCGCAGCCGAGGCTTAGATTGGCGTCCACAATCGGATTCAGCACCAGCGACAGCGATTGGACGGTGACGGAAGGCAGCGAAGGGATGGCCGTGAGCTCACACTGCTGCAGCACGAGCGAGAGAAGTACACGAGACGCCAGGTGGCCACGAGGCTCTGCGATTGATGCGGTAGATAGGTTCGAGGCCACGATGGTGACGTCCAGCAGCGTGCGAGGCAGACGCGGACTTAGCACGAGCCGTTCGAGCAGCATGTCTACGGACAGAGTCGACGAATCGACGCTTCCTCGCACAAACAGCGCACGGCTGAGAAGCGGATGCGTAGTCTGCGCGAGCGCAGCGGCCTCTGGCCACTCGACCAGCGTCGAGTTGTAGATTTCGAGCCACAGTAGATTTCGGAATGCTGCAAGTCGAGGAGGCATACGCACGCGTGGGCAGTGCGTGATGACCAGGGCCGCTAGCGTGGACGTGTCCGCCTCTGCGAGTCGCTCTTGCATGGCTACAACGTCGTCTGTTAACTGCCGGTCTGCCTCGCAGTTGAGTTCCAGCACGGCGCATGGGTACTTGGCGTTAGGGAGCAGCCACGGCCTCGTGGGTTTCTGGCAACCTGGGAGCGCAGGGGTCAAGTGGGGGCCTTTTTGGGCCAGCCCACCAACAGCCAGTATGATGGCACCGTAGCTGAAGAGTAGCTTGTCGATGAACGCGACTCGGTGGCGCGAGGACAATGATGTGGAGCTGGTGGTGGACGGCTTCTGAGGCTGCGGGACCACTGCGACCACTCGTGCGGACGCTATAGAGCGTTCTGTTGGCGCCTGACGAGGCTTGAGCATGGCGCGGATGGCGTGGAGACAGTGGATCATGCTGAAGCCGGGCATGAGACGCGATAGCAGGTCAAGCCACGCGTTGACGTGGAAGTATATGAGGTCGTTGCCGGCGTCCATGATCCACAGCGGGTCGTACCAGTCCATTGAGGCAGTTTGCTGCGGTAGGACGCGTACACGAAGAAAGGGATCACGAGCGCCCCCACGGTGTCGAGCACGATGTCGACTGCGAGACACATCATGCGTCGGCGAGGCTCGTCGCCGTGCAGCCACAAGTCCAGCAGTGGCGTCGTCCAGCAGTTGACCACGACGACAGCGACAGCGAGGTTGTTGATCCACGCCTCGCCGACAGCGTAGCTCACGCGGTAGGTCTGGTACGTCTGCAGTGCTATTTCAACCAGCTCGCGTCCGCAGAGACCGACGTCGAAGAACGCGCCGTGGACTCCGCACGCGTGGACGACGCGACGCAGCGACTCGACCTTAGGCTGCATCCACACAGGCCAGTGCAGCTCACAGGATCGCCACCATCGTGAACCCTTACTGCTTGTGGGGTCCTTGAGATCGTCGTTGTCGTCGTGGAGCACGAGTCGTCGCGTGCGAATGGAGTAGTGGAAGCTGTGAGCGACGTCAGCTAGGTGTGCTGTCATCGTGGCGATCGTGGCCACGACTGAGCCGACGATCACGTCGCTGTTAAACTCGAGTCCGAACTGCCGCAGTGCCGCGACGATCTCCTCGTGGTCCAGCAGCGTCCACACGTACGAGTACAATGCTCGAAGCAACGCGACGCTGAGTGCGAACTGGAAGAAATTGATCAGCAACCACGTGCATCGGAAGACCACGGGCGAGCAGACGATTTGCAGTGGCGGCGGGGGCTTGGCAGCGTCAGATGCGATGATAGATACCTGAGTCGCCACACGAGACGCGTACGCGGAGGCCTTGCGGACGATGGGCGACGATTGCAACGAGCTGCTACGCCGCAAGCCAGAGACGGACGGCGCAGGAGCGATAGAGGCGGACATCTTGATAACGCGTTTAAACCAACGGCTTGTTCCTTGGGCTCGAGACACGTACGAATATGAGCTAACTAACCAACCATCCAGGGAGTCAATACAGGGGAGGCGTTCTGGGGAATCAAGAAGGATATTAGTACATTGATCCCAACAAAAACAAGGCGGCACCTGCTATCTTGGGCTTCGGGCCAGGATGGTCTTTTCTGTATCTTGAGTCGCGTATCCGATCACGCATCCCTCAGCACCAGCGCGTAGTACCGTGCGAACACGAGCGTGACAAACATGAGTGCATCAATGCGGTCGAGCACGCCGCCGTGGCCTGGGATCAGCGAGCCCGAGTCCTTCACACCGGCCGCACGCTTGAGCAGACTCTCGAACAGATCACCGAAGCGGCCGATGATCACGCCCAGGACCGTGAATGCTGTCTTCGTGCCCACGGAACCGTCGATGTCCAGCAGCCGAGAAGCGATGAACATGGCGGCGAGTCCCCAGACGACCGCGCCGATTGTGCCTTCGTAGTCCTTGTTATGGGAAAGATGCGCTGCCAGTGGATGGTAGTACGGGTACTTGAACAGCGCGAGTGCCTTGCCCGTGACGTACGCGCCCGTGTCGCTTGCCCACGTGACGTACAGCAGCACGATGAGGAGCTTGCGGTACAGCGTGCGCTTGTCGTCGTCGACGAATGCCACGAGCACACTGAGCGTGCCCACAATGTATAGGAACCCCAGCGCGTCCAGCACGAACAGGATGAAGGCCTCGGGACTGGACTTGCTGGTCGTGAAGCGTAGCACGAGCAGGCAGCCGATGGACGCGAGTAGCACTTGATCCGGCTCGAGGGCGATCGCGCAACTGAACTGGTTGATGGGACACACGGTCGAGTACATGGTGAGCACTGTGAACACGACGTTCTCGCCAAACACGATGACGGCGTAGCGCCAGTTGGGCGAGAAGCACGCGCACAGTGCGCCGATGAAGTTGGTGACCACGGCGTAGAAGACGAAGTTTCTGTAGATCTCCGTGAGCTTGAGTTGCGGCAGCCACTCGACGATCCCCAGCAGCAACATCACGGACGCCACGGCGCAGGCCAGCGACGACACGAGCGTGGCGACGAGCCACTCCACGGCGAGGCGGTTGGGGAGCCCAAGACACGGCACGCGCGCGATGAGCCACGACGAGAGACCCGAGACGGCGAAGCGGGTCGGGTCGATTTCGGTGATAGAAGGAACTGGTGACCGAGGAGCTCGAGGCGGAAGAGCGACTGGTGCAACAGGCGTGGCCTCGGGCGTGAGAAGGCGATCGTCGTCATCTGTGAGTGCTGGTGTGGACGTGGGCTCCATAACGTAGCCGCTCATGGAGTGGGTACTCTGGAGAATAGCGAGAAGCGCCTCACTGTCGCTGCTTTCGTGGGTCAATCCACGGCCAAAGGACGACAGATCGCTGGTGGTGGTGCCTTCGCGGTGCGGCAGCGCGTCTGTGAGCTTCAGCGCTGTGAGGAGGCGGTGCTGGATGCGGTGCGCGAGCCACGCGAACTCATACGAACACAGACTCTGTAAGCAAGAGCACACCGTGGCTGTAGCGAACGCCGGCGACTGCCACAGAAAGTACGTCACCAGCGGCGCTAGTACGGCCGCGGAGATCACGCGCTGCACGACGTTGAGTCCTAGGCAGGCGCGTAGTCCTCGCTGGAGACTCGGAGTTGAAGGTGGATTCCCAGGAGTTGCTGGAGGAATCGGTGGCGTTGAAGCGTGATTTCTCGACGACGAGGAGGTCTCTTGCGATGCGCCCGCCATGGGCGCGGGCGTGGAAGCTTCTTCTACGACATTGGACGCGGTGGTGTGGCTGTGGACGCGTGTGGCGCATGCAGGAGCGTGTACGGCGGCATGTGCCGAAGCCGCCATTTTGCTGTTGTGGTCAAGTGAACCGCCAATGGGACGCATTTGAGGCAGGCCACCAGCTGGTTGACCGCCCGGTTCAGTTTGAAACACCGGTGAGATAGGGCGAGAGGCGACTTTGGCTAACGGATACGAACTGATGTTAAAAATGTGTTTTAACACAAACACAGATGACAACAAAATAGCCGTAATGAAGAAAGATATTACGAAAAGCTGTCGGATTGCCTTTCTCATCGTGTTGTTCCTATTTCTACTGAATCGCTACCGCTGCCGTGCTGCTTGAGCAGCTACGCTGTTCATCACCATGGCTGCTGGTTGGTGAGAACAGCGGCGACGTAGCGGTAGATCATCTCATATTGCTCCTGTGTCACAGACACCACGCGCACCGTCAGTCAGTAGCTACTCATCCCCAAAAGAACATTCGAACTTACCGCCGTCTGGACCATGCCAGGACGTTGCGTGCGCAGGCGATAGACGATCGCACGGATGTCCAACGCCTGCTCCAGAAGTACATGTACTCCCTTTCCATTCGTCTGGTCAGCTGTGAGCGCTGCCTGGAGCGCCTTCAGGATGACATCAATCGCAATAAATGTCCCGGAACGGCCGATGCCTGCACTGCAGTGGACGATCACGCGGGCTTCACGGCCGTGCTCAAGCGACGCGCTCTGCTTGTAGCTGTTCACCGTCTCGAGCATCGGCGCGATCACGCGGTAGTCTTGCAGCACGCCGTGGTCCGGCCACGTAGTGAGCTGCACGTGGAGCACGACGCGCGGTGTCGCTCGCGTCGCCTCTGTCCACACGTTGAATTTGCGCACGATGAAGCCATGCGCATGCGTCTCCTCACTCACCAAGTTGGCCAAGACGCCGTCGAAGTCCACGATCTGGCCACGCGAGTCCCAGTACAAGTCCGCTTTTAATCGCTCGCGCTCGACGAAGTTGGTGAGCATGAGCACGACAAACACGTCGGTTTGCCAGATCATGTGCCAGAAGTCGTTGATCGCACTCGGGATCGGTGCACAGCACGCGATGTAGCCATCGTCCACGAAGTTGGCGTTGATATAGTCGCCTGCCGGTTTGTTCTGCGGGTTCGCGAGCTTAACGCGCGTGCTTTCAAAAGGAAGCACGTCGCGATAGCGGTTCTTGGCCAGCGTGTGCTTGGTCTGCTGCGTCAGCGCGCCTTCGTACCACGGCGCGTTGTGGATGCTGGCGCACAGCTCTCTGTACTCGAGCTCAAAGCGCGAGTGGAACTTGGCCACGGGCTTCTGCAGGTGTTCAATCTGTCCAGCCAAACACAAGTCCACACGTCAGAGACTCCGCCTTTCTGAATATGATGGATGAACAGACAGACACCCACGCGCTGCAGGAACTGGCGGATGATGGCCACGTAGCTCTCCGGCAGCGTGGTCTTGTTGGCCAGCACGCGACGCAAGAAGCTCACGGCATCTACGCACACAAAGCACCATTATCGTACACAATAGATGAGTGCGAGCTTCTCACATGGAGAGGCATTTCAATGGACAGACGCACCTTCCGGCGGCAAGAGCTGCGCGTCTCTGGGCGTCGCGACTGCGTCTGTCGGACTGTAAGCCGAAGTCAAAGTGGCGGACGGCGTGCGGCTCATGGCGGCGCGTGGAAAGCGGCGCAAGGAAGGCGACGGCGCTGCTCAGCTCAGTAGGTTCACACGTCCGCGCTCTGTCGGCCGTGACCACGCCAACAACTCCCTCGCGACTGGAGTCGCCGGCTTGTAACCTCTGGCTACGAATACTGGACTGGAATATCAATTCATTCCTGATATGTAATATCAAAGGTTTTGAAACTAACTTTGTCAGAGCGTGGATGACCACCTGTCCACAAATATAGGTTGTGAAAGGTTTCGGAGCGTTTTCTGACAGATTTGGAATGTTGGTAACTCAAGATGGAATGATTGCGGCTTGGTTCTCTGTTCCTATCCCTCTCAGTTAAGAACGTGCAAGGGCTTGTCACTTCAGAACCAGATAGCTACGCATGCGTGGCGAGGAGCTCCGAAGGTCACATCAAGCCCAAAAGCCGACGTCCGCCGTTTCACAAGAAGCCCCACCGCGTCTTATCCTACGCATACGCGACTCCCACCACAGCCGCAGCTCCTACTAGACGACAGCTACCACGCACTTGTCTACATCAGCAGCTCTGTCGTGAGCCGCTAGTCGCCCCTTCATTCAAGAAAGGCCGCCATAACGACCAGCGAACACGATGGACACTACGACTGCGCCATCGTCCACACCACTGGAGCAGCGCATGCGCCGCTTCCTGGAGGAGGACGCCACCACGTTCGCGATGTGTTCTACCGTTGGCGCTGGTCTCTTCGCTGCGCGTGAGTACCACAGCGTGACTGCGACGGCGTTGCCCACGGGCCAGCGGTTCCAGCGCGCGCTGCGCAAGACGCTGCCCATCATGCCCGCCATCCTGTTGTCGTCTGCTGTCGGCATCATCGGCATGAAGGTCACGCTCGCCGCTGTCCAGGATGCGCGTCGCGACTACTCGCGCACGAGTGTTTTGATCGCTGTGCCGCTGTTCGCTGCGCTGATCCACGCGCCGGTGGGTCCGCGAGCCATGGCCAAGAGCGCGGTCGGATACGGCGCCTTCATTTTGGCAGCGGACTTCGCGGCTTCCGAGTGGCACCACTACAACGCCATCAAGATGGAGATGCAGCACAAAGAGCAAGAGCAACACCTCGTTGATCTGCATACTCCTTCGTTCCATCTTGGCTCGGATGCCGGCAGGTGGAGCCACACCTTCCAGTCGAGTCCATCGTCGCAAGTGCTAAGCTCAGCCACTTTCATTCGTGCACAGAAGTAGATTAGACTAGATTAGATTATCCATGTTGAATATCGATACTTTATATACAGATTTCCATATGCGTTGCTTGTGATACGCTACGCAACGGGTGACCCCGGCGGTCTGACGAAATTAGCTCCTCACACGGACGCACAATCTCCCCCAAACGCCCGCACAGCACTGGTAGATCGCACACAACCCACTCATGCTGAGGCGCAGGCGTCGTCATCCGCCACTGTCTTTCTCGTCCCGATGAGCACCACTACGCCTGATTCCACGCGTCTGTCCAAGCGCCAGACGTTGTTCCTGCCGCCGCAGCCGTTTCTCGTGGAATGCCCGACATTCGTCTTCCGGTTCGCGTGGTTCATCATCGTGTTCCTCCACTTGGCTCACGCTGGCTCGCTGTTAGTCGCGATGTACAGCCAGGCACGGACGATCCGCTCACCCGACGAAGTCGACGCGACCTTCCGATCCGTCGGCCGCCGGTTCCACGCCCAGTTCTACGTCATCGCGATCACCGTCGAGCTCGCCTTCACGTCGTACCATATCTACGCCGTGTCGTTCCTGATCTATCACTCGATCCGAGCGCGAGAGTTGACGCTCGTGGATCCCGATCCACTCAGCCGCAGCTTCCTCACCCCTAGCTGGAAACGACTGACCACAACGTTTGAGACTCGGTTTACGAACCTCGCGACGACTCTGAGCCGCTGGGAGTATCTCTACGGCATCCGCGGGCCGTTTTTCGAGCGGGCCTTCCACGCCAAAGAGCTCTACGAGACCTTCTGGGAGTGTCTGCAGATGTACCGCAACTTGTACCACGTCGTGCATCCGTCCGTGGGCTACTTGGCGACGGTTGTCGTCGTGTTAAACTGCTGGGCTACGCCGGTGATCTACTGGTGCTTCCCACGCACCAACCACCGCGCCACTCGACTTGTAATGTGTCTCTCAGTCGACGCCGTGCTCGACCTCATCTCCTCTGTCATGCTGCCGTTTGCCGTGTACGTCAACTACCGTCAGCTTTTCCGCGACCCGCACACGTACGACCCCGTGTGGATGTTCATCGCCGGCACCGACCTCATCCAGTTCGCTCCAATGAACTTTGTCGTCATTTTGTCGCGTCTCTTCCCGTCCACGAGCATGGTCGCCAACTTGTTCGCCATCAAACCAGTCTTGAAGCGAATCCGCAAAGACTCTGCAATAGTCCGGACGCCGTCGTCGTCCCTAGTCCTCGCCTCTGCGCCTCCAGTCGCCTTAGTGCATCCAAACACTGCTGTGGTTGTTCCTGAAGCACCTGTAGTCATTCTCGCGACACGACCGAAACACTCACGTTGGATCAACGCACTCCACTTTGTGTTCTTCGGCATCGGTCTCACATGCATCCTCCTCACTGTCGTTGGCGGGAACCGCAATCTCGTTGCCGAAGGAGTTCCTCACTGTCGCGTAGTGATGCGCCGCTGGCTCGTGCCTCGCGTGCCGTGTGCAGTGCTGAGTATCGACTGCACTGCTGACCAAATCTCGGGCTTCAACCAATCGGAACTTGTGGATCAGCTCGAACGAGTCGACCACAGAGCCCTTCTCGCACTCACCTTCTGCAACTGTCCGCGTTTGGTGATCCCGTCAGCCACTCGTACGTTTCCAAACCTCAATTGGCTCGAGGTTCGTAACTCGACTTTGGTCGAGTGGCCTCGCACCGCAGCTCTCACGCACCAAAC
This sequence comes from Pythium dissotocum, assembly GCA_023336355.1. Taxonomy (NCBI): domain Eukaryota; phylum Oomycota; class Peronosporomycetes; order Pythiales; family Pythiaceae; genus Pythium; species Pythium dissotocum. The sequence goes on from JAADWY010000651.1 coordinate 17,623, forward strand.
GACGCCACGGCTGGGCAGATTGCTGTTTCTAGACACCAACTTTACAGCTTTCCCCGCTGCTCTCACTGATGTGGACGATTTCCCGAAGACGCTACTTGATATCGTCTTCTCCACCACGAATTTAAGTGATTTGCCGTGGAATCTCCATGAATCCTGGCCTCAGCACATGGCCACAGTGGTGTTTGAGGCTTGCCAGTTCACTTTCGTGCCTTTAACGCTTGCAGCCATACAAACTGATGTGCTCTCACTGGCTGGGAACAGCATCAGTGACGTACCAAGCTCGCTCCTGGAAGGCAAAACGTTCATCCTGCTGTCTCTGGCCCACAATCCGATCAAAGAGCTTCCTGGCCAGCTTACTCAGCCTCTGACGCTACTCACGACGCTGTCGGAGACCAAGGCAGACGGGCTCTGGCTTGCTGGCACCAACGTGTCATCGCTTCCACCTTGGTTGGTGTCTACTGCCACTATCACGTCCACGTGCCAGTCACTTGTCGGCCCCGTATACGGCCAGGACAGTCCACTATGTGACCAAGAGCTACTCAAGGCAGCAGCCACTGACTGCCCTGTGAACTTCCAACGCCGACTGCACTGCGACGCGTCCACCGCCCCAGTATCAGCGATCTCCCGCGATGGGTTCCTCATCGATGCCGCCTTTCTCAACCAGAAGCTCCCAGGCGACGATCAGCTGCCTCCCCCACCGAGGTGAGATGAGATGAGCTCTTCACCCTGGAAGTTCGACAAAGCCCTAAAATCGTAGAGAATACTCACACAAACAGAGAAGGATGTTGACAAACAGAGAAAACAATCACTCTTAGCCAATCAAATCAATTCAGGGTAGGATAGACGGACAGGCGACAGCTTTACTGACCGTTCCGGAGCTATCGCTCCGGCGTACTAGCGCTCGCGCCCGCTCCGCTTCGCTGCGCTCGAGCGCTCGGGAGAACGCACCCTCCGCTTCGCTACGGGGCGATCGATCTATAGATCATATATTCTGGACAGTTTGGGTCGCGATAGAGCATGCTCCGGGG
>JAADWY010000652.1:0-18616 GCA_023336355.1 Pythium dissotocum
ACCAATGTCGTCGCGGTTGGCCTTCGTTGGCCCACGTCCAGGCAGCAGTTCCAGCTTGCGCAGCTACTACGCCAGCGCCTGAAGTGCACACGCACAACTCGGAACTCGCCAGTGTGCCATTCCCGTCTGAAGGAGTTAGCAACGCCTACGATCCACCCGACATCGACCACTTCCTATTTGGCTCGGAGCATGAGGACTGCGATCTGGATTTCGACACGCAACATGCCGACAAGCAAGACACAGGATGGTTCGCTGAAGACAAGTCGCTGGCTCGCCAAGTCATGTAGGATCTCGCTGATCGTGAGCTCACTCATCAGCTAGTGCCAAACAACCACAACCATCACCAACCCAGTGATCGAGCCTTCGAGTGCCGGCCTGACGACCGACAATCCGAATCTGGCACAGATCGGTCAGTGAGTACTCTGTCGGCTTCATGTTTGTCAGCTCGTGCCGTGTCCGAGATCGTAGGCACTATAGCTGAGGCTCATTATCCTCGTGATTTCGCCTCGAGTAACGATAACGCCCCAGCTACAGTACAAACGGATCCAACGGCAGCAAAGAAGAAGCCACGCCCGAGGACCAAAATGGTTCTGTTGAAGAGGCCTCGTACGAGGAGCAAGCTGAGTCGGTTGAAGACGGCCACGGAGCAGACCCGCCCTTCATCCAAGGCTGCCACGGCGGAGCAGAGCCGCCCTCAAGCCAAGGCTGTCGTGACACACGAAGGATATGTCGAGACGAGCTGGCCCAACAGCGTGAAGCGACTACACGAACTCTACAATCCTGCTGCTGTACGATTCGAGTTCGAGCCACCGTTCGTGGACGAGCGTGGATGCGAAGACTTGTGCCTGCAGAGTACGTGTCGCAATGGCGTTCTAGGTATCTTCTGCACCGCCTCGTCCTGCTCGTTCAATGGCCTCTGCTCCAACGCCTTGAGAGACACTCAAGTCTCCGTCTCGTTAAGAACTCAGAGGGTTCGTCCTATGCGGTCGTGGCTGATGCGTATGTTGAAGAAGGAGTCATCATCGGCGAGTATCTTGGCCAGCTTGTCGTGCGCTCGCGAGAACAGCGTCGCAGCCGTAATAATGGCTACTATCTCAAGATCAACCGAACTTCCAAGTCACATCCAAGATCCGACGTGTTCATTGACGCCAGCACATACGGAGGAATTACACGCTTTTTGAACCACTCGTGCGCCCCAAGTGCAAACTTCCACGAGGTGCGTAACGGCGAGAAGCACACAGTCGTGGCAGTCACCAGCATCGAGGTTCAACCTGGTCAAGAAGTCACTGTGAATTATGGCCCCAATCTTTGGTTTGTGTGCCGCTGCGGCGAGCCAACCCGTGCACCGCGATGTCCAACACCTTCCGGACCCGTAGATACGTAGCAAGCAGCTACTGCATTCAATAGATAAAGTTCTGTCCAGAAGACTCAGTTTCAATCACCCTTTTGTCTATGTGAAGCGTAGAACCGCCCGTAACAAGCACAACGCAATCTTCATTCGCCTTATTTGTCGTTGCCCGCCACAATATCTAGCATGAACATGTCGACAACGCGTTCGACCACCGACGCGAACGATTCTCCAGTGACGACAGCGGTGGCTGACTCGAATTCGTACTTCTTCATGACCTCCAAAGCGCGGCCAAGATCGCAGTTGAGTGCCGTCTCCAGATTGGCATGCAGCGCTGCGGCGTGCTCGATCGCAGCTCGAAGCTCTCCCAGCCTGTCAAGTGTGACTCCAAGTTCGTCGACCGCGCGCTTCAAATCACGCACACTGCGAACACGAGACGCAGCTAGATTGAGCGCCGTACTGTGGAGAAACTCGCGCCTGACGCCATCGAATCTCGCGGCCTCCTCGCCGCCGTCCTCCTCATCGCCTTCCTTCTCGTCATTGGTGCCTTCTGCATCCGGCGGTACAGGGACTGGATCGCGAACTGAATATCCTCCAGCGAGTCGTTCGGGAGGGTCTGCAACTGCGGTCAGAGGACTTAGATCCTCCATGATCGCCGGATAATGCTGGTGCTCTGACTTGGGGTTTCCACTTCTTCCATGCATGACCTGCTTGGCAAAAGGAGCCGTAAGATTTCGGTCAATTACCGTCATTTAAGTACACCACTCCATCTTCCGTTAAATAACGACGATTCGTTTTGTCCCCATAGCGTAAACTACGGCCTTTGGGGAGGCTTAAGGGTGCTCTAGGCTCTGGGGAGTCTCTGGGGAGCCCATCAATGGTTAGGCGACCTTAAGGGAGCTCCCCTTCGTACTTTCTATGATACCATAGGGGTGCTTGAGCTCCGGCCCACCATTCGGTAGCAACGTGAGCTACACCAACTGGTGTACTTTCTCGGGCAGTGACGCCACCTTCTGATGGACAGCTAATGGCAGTAGCCGAAGTAGACTTGCTACTCGGTGGCAGAGGAAGGCGACCTGAGTTCACGCATGTGCTCAGTGAACAGAAGGGGTTGTCTGCTGACTCTGTGAGTAACTTCCAAGGTGGTCGGTGTGTCCACGCAAGCAAGCGGATGTACGCGGTGGTCGCGGGCTGACAGTCTCACGAAGTGAGATCAATTCCGACTCGAACGAAACTCAAGAATTCGGACGTCGACAAGCGGAGTCGGAGATGGCAGCGGCGAAGCGCGTGGTGGCGCCAGGGCAGGAGGCGCATATCCTTCATGCGGCACGCAAGGGAGACTACGACCAAGTCGCTCGATGGCTGAGGCTCCACGCCGGTCGCGACCACAACAAAGTCGTGGACGCGAAAGGAGAGTCGCCGCTGATGTTAGCAGCGGGACGATGCCACAAGACCATCGTCGAGATGTTGCTGAAGGCGCGCGCGAAGGTCGACCACGTGAACCACGAAGGAAAGACCGCTTTGATGAACGCCGCCGCCGCTGGTCATTACGACGTCATTGCCGCTCTCCGCATCGCTGGGACTAACGTCGAAGCGGCAACATCAGCGGGACTTGCAGCGCTATACTTGGCTCTCAAAAACAGCCATATCGGCGTCGCCAACGCACTTCGAGCCACTGGCGCCAAGGTTGAAAGTGAGCGCATCGGCAAACGGCGACCAGCGAATCGTGAAGGAGCTGCTCAAAGAAGGAGTCGCCGTGAATCACGTCAACAAGCACCGAGACTCCGCACCAGCGATTGGAAACAATAACTGCAATACAATAACTGCATGATTATATTTATGGAACTAGTGACTATTGGTTCCTGTGCTCTGCAGTACAATACGATATTGCTCCAGTAATAATTGAATTGGAAGAAATGCACCTCATTCTGTGATTTGCCATCAGAGATGCGACTTCCTCTATGTCAAATGTGCAAGAGTGTGTGGGAGTGACTCGCGTGAATGATCTATCGATGCTGCTGCCGTCATCGTTGTCCTTAGTCCTATCGGAGGAATACTTGGAAGACTCTTTTATCGCAAGTTCTCACTCGATGAGCTCAGCGTCCGATTGCGTCAATTTTAACTTATATTATTCGAATTCACTGTGAACCGAGGAAGGCTGTTCAAGTCAAACCATACATAACAATATCCGGCAGTTACTCCAATAACACTTGCCTCAATATAATCTACAGAAATGATTATTACGGGAAGAATGCTGACCCAATATAATATAAATCCTGCTGAATGGTGGTGCCAACGTTCACCATTCGAGGCCGGACGGCACCACGGCTCTCATCCTTGCTTGCTGGAAGGACCATTTCGACACGGCGCAGGCTCTGATCACAGCGGGTGCAGAGATCAATCATGAAGACATGAACGGCAACACTGCGCTCATCCTCGCTTCCTCGTCTGGGTACTTACGAACCGTTCAGCAACTTATCGATGGTGGTATGGACGTCGATTTTGCCAACCGCGACGGAAACACTGCACTCAGGGCGGCAACGCAGACGAAGAACAAGCCCATCGTACGAGCTCTTCTGGAGGCCAGTGCTGATGAGAGGGCTGCCAACAGCAAGGGCATGACCGCGATGAAATTTTCGTGTCACGGCCCGCAGGAGCTCTACGCTCTTGTGAGCAAACAAGCAAGTTATTCGACCGCGCTCTTCGCAGCCATTGCCCAGAATGACGTGACAACGTTTGGACAAGCCTTTCTGGACCACAAGAACGGTCCCGGGTCCTTCAATCGCACGCCTCTCCACGCTGCAGCAAGCCGTGGCCGTGTGGAAATGGTTAAACGGCTCGTGGAGAGTGGTGCATCGTTGGAAGCTGTCGACGACCGCAAGTGGACGGCACTCCACCATGCAAGCAAACACGGAAATGTGGAGACTGTGACGATTCTTCTCGACCGTGGATGTGAAAACGACGTCGCTGATGATGAAGAGCATACTCCTGTGGCGATTGCTGCTGCCCACGGCCACGCCGACGTCGTCCAAGTTCTTCACAGGCATGGCGCCAGTCTCAAGCGTATCGATCGTCGCAAACGCACGCTTCTTCACCTGGCTGCTCGTCACCCCGTAGGCGAAGGTATCGTCAAGTACATGCTCGAAGCCATTGAGAACGCAGCAGAAGCCGTGCGTGCAGTCGACGACAAAGGCTAGTCGCCGTTGCATCACGCAGTCACTACCCAGAATCACGCTAGTGTCGAGTTACTTCTTGCGCACCGAGCGGATGTGAACGCGCTCACGAAAAGAAAGAAGACGCCACGCATTATCGCGGCAGCCCACCGCATTCTCAAGACACTCCTGGCGCGTAAACCAAAGATCGATTGCCAATCCGACACGGGGCAAACAGCATGGAGTCTGGCGACGCGGTCTCCCGAGTGTAAAGTGGCACTTCTTGGTTCCTACAATCGTCATCTTTACTACAAGACATGCAACGCGATGCTTCGTTCTACCGAGAAGAAGCCATCCGACAAACTCAAGAAGCTGGTGCCGCTGATCACGGCGGTGTACGACCTGGAAACTTTCATGGTACTCGTGTCTCGAACATTCGACGATCCGGCCTCGAAGGACGCTAGAGAATCACTGGTGATCGAAGCCCTCAAGCACGTCATCAAGCAGAGGCTCGTCTATAAGAACCGCGATTTCCTGTATTTCAACAACGTGCTCGAGACGTGTCGAGGACTACGCGTGGCTCCCTCACGTAGAGTGCGAATTCCTGTTTCTAGATGCACGCAAGGTCAACAACGCGAACTGCGAATGGGCCCACGAGATGGAGGCTATGATCGAGAACAACGCCGTACGGCTAGATGCACATGAGCAACGGATCGAGCAGTTGGCGGACGACGTGGCGGATCTCGAGACCAAGGTACTTCTCAATCGCGAGGCCATCAACTCGACGCGTCTCTACGTGAAGCAGCTCGACAATCGACTCAAGGTGACTGAGACGAACGTGCAAACGATAGCCAACCGTCTCCGGAATTTCCATCGCTCGTATGTGGAGCGTCTTCGGCATGAAGAAAGGGTCAAGAAGATCAAACGTCGCTGGTATCTTTGCGGCCCTCGTCGGGCTCGTGGTCGCGCCAGTGTTGCATGTGGCGTTCGACGCAGCGATTGACCTCGCGAACCCCATCGACGTCTTTGGGCTCGTGTATCCCGAAGCCGACATCGTGGATTTCTTGGTCGACACGACAAATGAGCACGTGCTGAAGGAAGGCGTCAAGCATTTGCTGGAACAGGCGATGGTTCCAGAAGATGCTTTCAAGTTGCTGCTCTGGGAAGAGATCGTGCTCCTGCTTCCTCATATCCTCGACAAGTCGGAGAAGCATGGCCATGTGAGAAACCGCACCGATCTGTTTCGCCTAGTTCGAAAAGATCGGCAGCTAGCTCCAGCGAATGGCTGGCTGGCCAACAGACTGCAGTCGCCTGACGTCTCGTCGATCCCGTCTTCAGGCGCTTCTGCAACCCCAGCAGACGAAGCACTAGCAGACAGCGAGGTTAAACCCAAGACCCCAGCGGATGAGAACACACTCACTCCACCAAAAGACACGCATGCGACTGGTGAGACCAAGGCGGAGGTACCAGCTCCAGCAGTAACCGACGCCTTGACGAAGAATCCAACGGAGGAGGACACCGCCAACCAGCAACGACAGCCCACAGTCAAGGTGGAGGTGGAGAGTCCCAAGTGTGAGCCTGTCCGTGAAGACCAGCCATGGGCGAAAGCCCAGACTGCCTCCACGGAGACCGTGTCCAGATTGTACTTTGCCCAGGACATGGATGGATTTCCGTCCCACGTCGCTGTTTTGAAGAGCCAAGGACAACTCACGCGCTTCTGCGAGCTGCTGGACGTCGATACTGGCGACCGCCACCACGAGCCGCTGACTGCGATGGCGATGCAGATCGTGACGACCTCGACGACTCACGAGCTGCTCTCGCCAGCAGACTACGCGTACTGTCTCGGATACGTCGACGTGGGGGACTACTTTGCTGAACTCTTGAAAACTGCGACGACGAAGAAGACTCTGGCCAAGACCGCCAAGCTCCTGGAGAAGGAGAAGGCGTTCCCGTACATTTCTGTCGTCCTCAGGACCCATGGCGACGTGGAATTGTGCAAGCATTCTTGTGAGTTGGTCCAAGGCAGCCACCCGCTGGATGCGTGAATTCGAGCAAAGGTCGTGCGCGAAACCAAGAAGCACGTCGTGTGGTCGGCGGTTGAATACGCGAGTCGTCTCTAGTACGTCGACATCGTCAAGTATCTTCTCAACGGAAAATGCCAGAAGATGAGCTACGAAGCAAAGGTCCAACTGCTCGACCTCACGTGGGCACAACACAAACGGCAAGTGACCCGCCAGGCGTGAGCATACAACAGAATTAGATCGAGCAGTAGTCTAATATATTCACTGCATGCATGCATGCATGCATCTGATACAACGAGGTATAGTATCACATTGTGGTCATCAAGCTTGTCAACGAAAATGCACCTTGCAGGATGTCAAACGATGTTCTTCTTATGACCGTATCTCCGCTTGTACTCCACCTACGACGCTCGTTATGCCACCCGCTGGAAGCTCGTGAGAGTCATCACCACGCACGCGCAACCGCCGTCCTCCGCAGTGTCTCCCTGTGTCGCTGTGTGTCATTCTTCCTCCTTCAGGACCGTCGCAATCGGTAGCATCATCATGCTCAACCACGCTGTTGATGTGGGTCGGTGATCGTCGATTGCATCAACTCGGCCGCAACGAGACGGTCTCCTCGTCTCTGATTGGCCAGCCAGGTGATCCCTTCGCTCCGCCAATCAAAACGTCGCATATGTCCTCTGTTACTACATAATTGTCTATTCCTCTCACCAGATAATTCAGTCTTCTGCAGGCGTCATGACCTGTATAAATGCAATTATGAGAATGTTGGTCCTGATCTTTTTGTCGAATAATCACTGGCTGGTCCACCGATTGCATAAGCACGCGAAACCCGACGTGGCCGTCCAGACTTCCGGAGCGCTCGCCTGACGGCCGTACCACACACACCACAGGGCCACACTACTCACTGCAGTCGCCTCTCGAAGCCTCTGTCTCGCACCTCGTCTTCCTGCTTCCGCTGCGCATTCCCCGAACAGCGCGGCTTCCTCCACTGCATGACCGACACCATGACTCCAAGCCTCACGCCCTCGACCTCCTCCCCTGCATCTGGTGCAGCCGTTGGCCCTGCGACCACCGCGCGCAACGCCGGCACGTCGTCCATCGAAGACGCGCTTGAGTGGATGCGCCAGGGCGGCTTCGTGGTGGTCATGGACAACGAAGACCGTGAGAACGAAGGCGATCTGATCGCCACGGCCGAAGCCGCGACCGAAGAGGCCGTGGCCTTCATGCTGCGCCACACCACGGGCATCGTGTGTGTGCCTGCACTCGCCCAGCGCATGGAGGAGCTGCAGCTGCCGCTCATGGTCGAGAACAACACGGAGGTGCACAAGTGCAAGTTCACGATCACCGTCGACCTGAAGGAAGGCAACTCGACGGGCGTCTCGGCCGCTGACCGCGCGCGTACGATCCGTGCACTGGCCGATCCAACCATGAAGCCGTCGGCGTTCAACCGCCCAGGCCACATCTTTCCTCTCGTGGCACAGGACGGCGGCGTGCTCGTGCGTGCCGGCCACACGGAGGCCGCCGTGGACCTCGCGCGTCTCGCTGGCGCGCGTCCAGTCGGCTACATTTGTGAGATGAACGACGAGAACGGACGCATGATGCGTCGACCACAGCTCGAAGTGTTTGCGCAGAAGCACGGCCTCCCACTGATCACGATCTCGGACTTGATCCGCTACCGCGTTCGCACGGAGACGCTCGTCAAGCGCATTGAATCCTCTTCCTCTGCGTCCAGCAAGAAAGTGCAGACGCCGCACGGAATCTTCAGCTTGCACGAGTACCAGTCGCTGGTCCACGACGGCGAGCAGCGGTACGAAGTGCTCACGTTTGGAGAAGTGGTCGGCAAGCGCGACGTGCCCGTGTACTTTGTCGAGGAAGGCTTCCACGCGAGCGTGCAGGCGCAGTGGGTGCAGAAGCAGATCGTCGACACGCACGGCGCTGGCGTGCTCATCTACGTCAACGACTCGAAGAAGCTGCTCGAGATCAGCGGCGAATTGATGGCGCGACAGAGCATCTTCGGCCTGGGCATGCAGATCGTGCGCGACCTCCAGGCCGCGTCCGTGCTCCTGCTCACGAGCGACGCCGACGCCAAGTTGGCCTTCGATCCGTCGGGCTTCGGCATCTCCATCGAGCGAATTGAAGCGGTCGTCGTGCCGTCCGTGTAGGAAGGAAGCGGCTACTTTCTCACTACAAACAAACTCAGTTGCTAGGTCAGGTCACAAACTCACATCCCCACAAAATATATTTGTATCACTCCATCCATCCATCCCCACGCGAATGCGAATGCGATAGACTCACGCGCACACACAGAGACGACTAGCAGTTCTTAAATACACGCCCCTGTTTACCCGCAGTCCCCTCTCGCTCTACATCATGATCCTATGCGGAGGCCTCGTACGCCGTGCTGAGCTTGGCGCCGATGGCGATGGCGATGCGCGAGAACCGCACGGACGATCGACGCAACACGTCGGGCTTGTTCTTCTCGAACGCTGCGACCGCCGTCAGCAGCTTCTCCGACGCACTGAGACCCGTGAGGTCTGGCACGACCGACTTGAAGTTCTCGTCCAGCTTGACCTTGGGCGACGCGACCACAGGCGTCTCAGCCAACGCGATTGCAGTCGGCGTCAGGCCAGTCTTCATGGCAGTAGCAGCAAGCAAAGCAGCGTTCACAGCCATGGCGTCGACCACTGGTTGAGCCAGCGCCGGGTCCACGGTGCCTCCGAGCGTTGGCGTGACAGGCGCCTCCGTCTTCAACTTGGCCTTGTTCAGGATCGCCATCGCTGCTGCTGTCGTGGCTGCGATGCTCTGCGGTGGCGTGACCGTCGTCGCTGGAAGACCCTGAGGTGGAGCAGCAACCGTGGTCGCTGGTCCAGTCACGGTCATGCCGATGCTCTTGTTGTGGGCCTGCTCGTACTCCTCGGCGAGCTTGCACTGGACGAGCTGCTGCGAGATCTTGTTGATCATCTGCGCCACTCGCTGGGCTTGCTGCGACAACTTGGCCTGCAACGCCGGCGTCTTGGCACGCGACTGCTGCAAGATGATCTCCTGCTGCTTCTCACGCAACTTGGCGTGCTCGGCAGTCAGTCGCTGCTTCTGCGCCTGAGGCAATCGGAACGTACGGTACTGGTCGGCAGTGAGCGCGGCCGTGAGCGGGTTCACCGCGGTGTTGGGGCTTGCAATAGACGCGCCAGTAGGCGTTCCGACAGACGAAATGTCGATTGGGTTCTGTCGCGATGCCCCCATGGCCGTAGGCGTTGTGGTCGTCGACGTCACCGACCCGGTCGGCGTACTGGTGAGCGAGCCTGCCAGTAAGTTCGCATCGGTCGCAGTCGGCAACTGCGGAACCTGGCCTGGAACCGTCGCCGTACCGTTCGCCACCAAAGCCGCAGTCGCTGCCGCCTGCTGCTGCGCGTTGAGACGAAGTTGCTGTTGCTGGTTCGCCTTGAGCACGGCTTGCTGCTGCGCGACCAGTTGCTTGTGGCGAGCAGCGTTTGCGAGCATTTGGTCCTGTTGCTGCTGACGCACTTGGGCCTGCTGCTGCTGTTGCACTTGCTGCGCCTGGAGAAGTTGCTTCTGCTTGCGCGCCTGCTCCATCGCATCTTGTTGCTTCTTCACGGCGGCTGCAGCGGCCTCCATCTGCTGCTTCTTCTTCTGCTCTTCCTGGAGCTTGCGTTGTTGCTCAGCCCTCTGTGCTTCCAGCAACTTCTTTTGCTGTTCTTGCTGCTGGACCTGAGCCATTCGCTGAGCCTCTTGCTGCTTCTTCAGTGCCTCTTGCTGGGCCTGGTGAGCAGCGAGAGCAGTCGCAGCGGCTTGGTTCGGGTTTGCGACGGACGAAGGCGCCGACGATCCAGCAGCACCACCGTTGGGCAGATTTCCGGACAGACGTGCCTTCTCCTTGAGCCGGTGGAGAATGGGCAGCACCTGCTTCTGGATGTGGGCTTCCACTCGATCGAGATCGTTCTTGTTGCTGTTCGTCGCCTTGCTTGGGTCCTGCTGCAGAAGCGCAATGATGCGGCGAAGTGTGACCAAGAACGTGTTGATACGCTCTTGCTGCTGGTTACCGGGCTTCTGCTTGACCATTCGCTCAAACTCCTTGTACACGATGACAAGATCGTCCCAGTACTTGGTCTTCAGCTCCCGGAGACGCTCCAAGTACGACGGATCCATCCCCCCGGCACCATTTGCTTGGCCGGCACCTGCTTGGCCAGGCACGCTCATTGGTGCTGATACCTGAGCTTGTGCCTGAGCTTGAGCTTGCGCCTGAGCCTGGGCTTGAGCCTGCGCTTGAGCTTGTGCCTGTGCTTGAGCCTGAGCTTGAGCCTGAGCTTGGGCCTGGGCCTGGGCCTGGGCCTGGGCTTGAGCCTGTGCCTGTGCCTGGGCTTGTGCTTGAGCCTGCGCCTGGGCTTGGGCCTGAGCTTGAGCCTGAGCTTGCTGCAACTGCAATTGCTGTTGCTGCGGCGTAGGCACACCAGGCGTCGCATGAGCCAGCGCGTTCTGCTCCAGATCGACCGTATTCTTCGCACGCTGCATATCTCGCATGCGCGCTTGCTGATCGTGCGCGGCCTGCAGTTGCTCTGGCTTGATCCCTCGTGACGCTGCGACGGCCGCGATCGCGGCAGCAGTGGCGGCGGCCTGCTGCTGCTGTTGCTGCAACGCGACGGCGGCTTGTTGTTGAGGCTGCATCTGCTGCGTGGTCACAGGTTGCGCAGGCACTTGTGGTTGGGACACCACTGGATCAAGAGACGTCGTGGTCTGTTGCTGACCGGTCTGGATCTGGAGCTGTTGCTGCTTCTGCAGAAGATACTGCTGCTGCTTGCGCTGAAGCTGTTGCTGCTTGGACTTCTGCATTTGCTGGAGACGAACGCGCGCGAGCTCATGTTGTTGCTGGAGCTGCTGAAGCTGCTGACGACGCTGCTCCGCTGGCACGCCCTGCTGCTGGTGCTGCTGAGAGAGTTGTTGCTGCTGAGAGAGTTGCTGCTGACGAAGCTGCTGCGTCTCCTGTTGTTGAGCGCGAATCAATTGCTGCTGCTGAGCCTGGAACTGGACCTGGAGCCTCTGCAGCCACTGCTGAGCCTGCTGCTGCTGAGGCGTGAGGCCGCTGGTCGTCGCAGCTTGGCCCGCCACGGCACTGGCCGTCGTGGCCTGCGCGGGCGTGGGCACCGCCACCGACGCTGCTGCCTGACTGGCCATATTCTGCGCCAATCCCGCCGTCACCGCGGCGTTCTGGGCAGCCGCGAGAGCCGCCACATTAGCCTGCGGCTGCGCTTGGTTCTGGTACGGGTTTAGCGTCGGCTGAGGCGTGGGCTGGACCGTAGGAACGGGCTGAAACTGCTGCTGCTGCTGCTGCTGCTGGACCTGAGGCTGCTGCACTTGCGGCACGCCCATCCCCATGCCGTTGGCCTGCATCATACTCTGCTGCGGCTGCTGAGGTTGCTGCGGCGCGACGGCCATCTCCGGTTGAGCTGGCTGTCCAGACTGCGGCTTGCGGCGCAGACTCACGATCTTGCGCTGCATCTTGGTCATATACGCGTTCTAATTGACCGTAAAACACCGTTTACACAGCCATAGTCGTGAGAAAGGCGCCATTTTACACCATCAAATCACGAAGAAATACGTACGCGGTCGGTGCTGTTGGACCAGAGCATGAGCTCAAACTTGGCGGCCGAGCCCCACACTTTCTGCTTGTCATTTTCGCCAGAGATACGCAGCAATTCGTGGTACCTGAGCCCCATTAAAACGCCGTCAGAACACCTCCATTCCTTCTCTTCTCCATTTTCGGGGCCGTTTCAGACGGCCATTACGCGGCCTCTAGTGGTCCAAATGGATCCGCAATTGCGTGGTTCACACGTACATCTCTGTGATCATCTGCTTGCGCATGTCCTCAGACACCTCCTGACGCCATTGGCTCTCCATGGCGCTCGCCGTGCCGTGCGCTTCTCGCGGTTCCGGTCTGTTGACTCGTCCCGTCGTCCACGTGCTTCTAACAAAGCAAAACGAGAAGTGTGGAGCGAGACAAGAGAGGGGGACGAAAAGCACACAACAGTCACTGGACAGAAAGGAGAGCTGTGATTGGCTGTAAATAGAATAGTGCGAGATGATTGGATAAATATCTGCTTCAAATTACGATAAACCTGTTTATCCTGGAAATATCACTTTACAGAGTCCACACATGTTGTTTTGTGCTGAATGTTGCAGTCTCTAATTAGTCAGAATATACATTTTGGCAGTTAAAAAGCCTAGTTATGACGGACTTGCTCACTTCAACAGTCACGAGTTGCAGCGTCCACAGTGTCGTCCCGGCTTGCTCACTTGTTCGCGGCATGAGGGAAATGATCGGCGATACTTCGAGACAACAGCTCCGCCCATACATTCACTGTGATGTTCTGGAAAAATCGGTTGATGGAGACTGATTCAACAGGAGCTGCCTTTCATATTAAGTACGACCTGATCAAAATCACCACTTGCAACACGAGGTTGAGCGGCGACCTCTTCTTCGCTGCCTTCGCGTTGGCAGCCTCGACAGCGATCTTCAAGTCGTCCAGCAGGCTCTGGAGACCGTCGGCCTCGCTGCTCAGAGACTCATCAAGCGACTCGACGTACTCGGTCCGGATACTGCCAACCAACTCATTGAGATCACCCAGCTCCTCACACTCATCCAACAGCTCCGGGTTCTTGAGCACGATTTCTTCGCGCAGCATCGTCTCGAAATGATTCTTCGGGATCTTCAGCTTCTCCAAGTGGCTCTCAACCGCAGGCTGCAGCGCATGCTCTTTCGTCGCGTCGACCAGGAACTGCTTGATGCCCGTTGTTGGATACACAAGTGCGAACGCTTTGATGGGATTCGCGAGATCGATGAGCGCGTCGAACGCCTCCTTCAGTACCGGCGCAAGCACGAAGCCGACGATTGATGCGAGCACGCCAGCGCCTCTTTTGACCATCTTCACCTTCTTTTCATGGTCCAAATGCTCCACGTACGCACGCCGGAAGTCCATGAGGTTGGTGGCGACGACGTTGAGGTTGCTCTCACTCGTCTCGAGCCGCTTCTGCAGCGCACAAAATTCGACCGACGCCCTGTTCTGGTGCTTGACCAACTGGCCCATGAGCTTCTTGGCCACATCGGGTTGGGTGCCGAGATGCTTGACGTGATCACGAGTGGCGTTGATGGCCTTGCGGTTGTCTTGGACCATCTTGTGGACTTGCGTGGCGCTGTTTGCGACACGCTCCAGACATTGCGCGTGCGCTTCCAGTCGCCAACTGTGGTCGTGGACTTTCTGCTGAAGATCGGCGACTCACGCGCAGTTCTCGTGGTTGACCTTCTGCGCGTCACGCTTCAGCAATCGGTAGTCCACGTACGGGAGCCATGCGTTGTCACGGCAATGCTCGAGCACGTGGTCGAAGAACAGCCAGGCATGGTCATCGAAGACGCGTTTGTGTTCGATGATACTGCGGAGTGCTCTCAACAACAGCGCGGTTCTGTCGATGGAGACCGTTGTGGTGTGAGACGATCTATCAGACGAGTTGCTTGAGGGCTGCGACGATCTGTCGGGGTGACCAAACGAGAGCAACGCCACGAAGAGTCTCAGATCGTAGACGGACGTGATCTGCGGCAGCAGTTCCTTCAGCTCTTCTGTTGTCGGCCTGTTGTCGATCGAGCTGAGCATTGTCGCGCACCGTTCGTGATATTGTTGACTGTGATGATAGAGTGTCAGGACGGATTTAATCTCATCCGACGACTCCAGTTCCAGCGCGGTAACTCCTTCGGTGGTCTTGAGATCTGTCCTTGCACCGTGGGTCAGCAGCGTTTTGTACAATTGTCGCTCTTTTTTGGCAGTCGCGATCATCAAAGCCGTCGCGCCTTTTGTTGTCTGGGCGATAATATCCGCTCCGTGCTCGAGAAGCATCTCGATACTGGCAAGATTCTTGGCCTCGGCAGCACGATGCAATGGCACATATCCGTCGCAATCCGGTACCGCTAAGGTTTCCATCTCGTTCTCACTTGTCTTCAACAAGTACCGGAGGACATCGGTGCCTGTAGTGTGGGATGCAGCATGGTGGAGAAGCGTACGGCCCCGAACGTCTGTACTCGCCAAGCTCGCTCCTCGCCTGTGAAGCTCGCGAACCACACCCAAGTGGTTATTCGCAGTTGCAACCACGATCGGAGTGCGGTCTCCCTTATCAGCGAAACTCAGCTCACAGTTGTGATCGAGAAGGAGCGTCAAGATCTCCACGTGGCCGTTCTTACTCGCAAAGTGGAGCGCCGTGCAGTGGTGGTCATCGAGTTCGTCCGACTTGGCCTTGCGCGCGACAAGCAGTCGGACCATTTCCAGACGCCCAAGATCGGCGGCAACGTGGAGAAGAGTGCGATTGTTGTACGAGCCGCGTGCGCACTCGTGAAGAGCAATCGTACGTCGAAAGGCGGTCATGTCGTTCTTGGAGATGGCTGCAAATACCGCAGTTGGCGTGCTCGCGTCGTTACGAAGAAGGCGAAGAAGTGGTATTTGTTCTTCATCTGGTGTGTCTCGCACAATATTGATAGCCGCCGCTCCGTCTTTTCGACGGCTACCCGAGCCGGCTCTTGTTAGTAGTTGTCGGTGGAGAGATCTTGGTGCTGACTTAGCAGAACATGCACATCGAGAGAGAGACACACGAGGTTATGGGGCAAGTACAATTCATTGAGGCTAGATGAGCAACGATCACGAGAACCGGGCTTTGTGAGCCCGAGTTTCCCCCT
This sequence comes from Pythium dissotocum, assembly GCA_023336355.1. Taxonomy (NCBI): domain Eukaryota; phylum Oomycota; class Peronosporomycetes; order Pythiales; family Pythiaceae; genus Pythium; species Pythium dissotocum. The sequence continues at coordinate 15,253 of JAADWY010000652.1, forward strand.
TGAATGACCGTGTCGTGCTCGCCTCGTGAATCGCCCTTGCCCTCACGCCTGGGTGTCGTCTCGTACTGTCTTCGGAATCATCGCTGAGGTCAGGCGTTGAGCAGTGTCGGCCGTCAGTCGTGTGTACCGCTCAAATGCAGCCGATCGCCAGCGTCCATGCTGCTTGATGACCGTTCCTTCGACACCTGCCTCCAGAAGAACTGTCGCGCCGCCGATGCGGAGAGAGTGGCAGGAGAAGCGTGTTGGGTCGAGTCCCGATTTCGCGGCTGCCCATCGCAGAGCGTTGGTGACAACCTTGCTCGTGAGCATCGTCGTCGGAGAAACCGAACAGATCGGAGTTGTCGGCCGTAGGCGTAGCTGTCGTGCATTGCGGAGGAGGAGTGCCGCTGCAAGGACCGGACAAAGCAGATCGTCTCCGGACTTGACCATCCATCGAGTTGTTCCGGCGCCAGCTTGGTCGGTCTTGCTGGCTCGTAAATGCAGCTTGACCTTTACTGCGCATGTTGATGACAGTGTTGGCACGCCGCGCGCGTCCAGAAGCACAACGTCTCTTACTTCGAGCGCGTACGCGTGCCGCACGCTGCCCTTTCCGAGGTACTCGGCGCTTCGAAGGAGAAAGAAGAAGCCCAGCAGCGCAGCCCCAAGAATGACGCGCTGTTGGGTGATGTTGAAGTCGATCCCGTTGGCCAGTGCGCGTAGGAGTCGTGTACTGACTGGGTCGCGCTGTTGTGGGGCTTGTCCTGTTCGTCGCATTCCGTTGATGACGAGCTGGTGATCCGGCTGGAGAGCGGGGCTGAAGCCACGATAGGCACGATGATACCAGCCAATGTGGCTGATCTTGGACTGGACGGTGCCAACGGCGTTCGGTCTGCCACTGTTAGGTGACCACCAGTTGAGCACAGCGAAGAGAGCCAACTGTAGCGATTGCTGTCGTCGGTCGTCGTGTGGTAACCACTTCGAGTAGCCGTAGTCGGAGCAGAATCGACACCACTGATTCCATGTTGACTGGTACTGTCGTCGCGAGGTGTCCGCGAGGGAGGCGCGTTGAAGAGCGAGGATCCGCCGAGATAGATCTTGCGATGTCGGCTGCTGACGTGGACCTGCTTCCATCCATGCATTAGGTTAGTCCAGGTGATCAAGGCGTTACCGTCCCACGCGCGCGAGCCCAAGTCGGCCATGTAGTTCGTGCCGCCGGCGATGTGCGCTGCAGATAGTCGCACGCTCCACTGAGCTTCCACGGCACCGAGGATTCGGTTGAGTTCTTGGGCGTAGCTGTTTGGACTGCTCAGCTTATTGATCCACGCGACTGCGGATTGATTGTCGATCCAACACTTCAGGTGGAGGAGATCGTCCGTCGACTGCATCATGAATTGTAGGCCCCACGTTAGGACTGCCAGAACGGCACTCAGCTGCTCACGGACGTTGATCGTGAAACCATTGGATGGGTCGACGAGCTGCGTCCTCTCGTCGTTGTCGAATTGCACGCGGATGTATTCCTTCACTGACGGATTTAGCACGCAGAGACCGAGGTCGGATGCATCCATATATAAGTTCACCAGCGCGCCCGGAAGCACACCAAAGAATCTCGTCGGTACTCCACGAAGGCGTCCGTGTTCGAGGACGTGGTAGAACCATTCGAGATCCAAGACCGCGCCTGCCGAAAGCCGTGTGGATGCGTACTCTGGTGCACGCTTCCACAAGCTGACCAGGCGCTGGTACAATGGCTTGGCCGGACGGAAGGAGGAGCAGACATGTCGGAGACTGCCGAGGACTAGAGCCAGTGTCGATTTCGTTGCTTTCTTCGCCGTTACAAGAGCTCAAACCCGATCTTTTGCTTTGGAAATCTTGTCGACTGGCATCGAGACTGTAGCCGTCGTCGTGTTCCACTCGAGGCCGAGGGCCTTCAGCTCCGTTGACCACTTGCTGAACTTCTTCTCGTTGATCGCGCGTGGCCCTAGGACGGCGACCATCGCCATTCGTAGAGCCAACTCACTCAGCACAAGTCGCTCCTGCTCGGCCGGCTCGATCAGGATATGATCGTCAACCCACTCGTATGAAAAGAACGGAGTGGTGTCTGTTGAGCCAGGCCGGAGACTCTGTGGGCTCTCTCGACGGACGAGAAAAGAGATCGCGCTGCCGAACATTCCGTACTGAGCTGGGGATCCCTTCCACCCAAACGGCAGTGATAGATCGAGCACGACTGCGTGTTCGTCTGGCAAGCATCCAACAAACCATCGACTGACTGCTGGGCTCACATGGATATGGCGAAAGGCACTCTTCACATCTCCCTTGAGCATCATCGTCGGGGTTGTTCCTTGGTTCCGAAGCTCATCGATGCGCCGCGCCAGTGCGGCTACTGACGTATACCGAAGCGTAGGCAGCGATGACCCGTCGGTGTGACAGTTTGTTGAGCTCGTGCGAGGGAACGACAGGTCGTGAATCACGCGGGCTTCAACGCGAGGATCTGCATCTGCCTTGGGAACACAGGCGAATGGACTCGTTTGAACAAAGCCCCAGTAGTCCAGAATGTCGTCGTCGACCACCATGGATGTCCCGTTGTCCTGGCCGTCGCGAACACTTCTACGCAGGGCGTTGGCCATTTCCACGGCCGACTTATGGTTCGATCTGGGCGACTTGTCGACATCCGTGGGCTTTGCGAAGGAATGGTACACGCCTGACTTGGCAATCTGGACGATGCTGCCTCGGTGTTCGAAATTGTGGAGGAGCCAGTCGAGATGATGAGCCCGAAACGCGGGGTTCAGTGGCTCTGATGAGCCGTTCGTGCGACGCTCCTCGTCGCCACTGGCCATCGGCGGCTGGATTCCATGAACGACGTACGCGTTGTTGTGCCGTCGTCGTCGACTCTCTTCGTGTTGCTGTAGTTCGCTCTCCAGCAATGCAATAATCCGGGTCAGCAGCGACGCGTCAACTCGAACTGGACGTCGCTACAGGAGGCTTCAGGTGAGATCCTTGCGAAGACCACCCATGCGCTCCATGACATGGGTGTGCACGACAGTCGGTAGCTTTGCCACCAGCTTCGTCTCGTGTGAGCGTGAGCAGCGCTGGCCGTACGTGCACCCGATTTGCGAGATGTTCTTCAGACACAACTTCTTACCACCTCCGTCCTGTGCGATCTGCTCATGGACTTCTGGAGGGATCGGGTAGTTATTTGAGGCTTCTGTGCGACTCTGTGGACCGTGCCGAGTCGTGCCTTTGTTGAAAGCGTGGCGCGTTGATGCTGACGGCGGTGGGCGCTTTACCGTCGCGTGGCGCGATGCTCGCGTGAGCAGGAACGTTTGAAGCTCTGGGTTCTGCATCGTAAGTCGATTCTTGACAGTTGCACGGGTCAGCACACCCGACCGTA
>JAADWY010000653.1:0-18586 GCA_023336355.1 Pythium dissotocum
CGGTCGCTGGTCCGACGATCGACATCAAGGTCGTCGTGAGGGCAGGGATGTCAGCCAAGCAGTCGGCGGCCGAGGCGGTGTTGGTGTTGGCGGAGGCGGCGAGCGCAAGCACGGCGGTCAGGGCGAAGGTCTTCATTGTGACGGAAAGGGAAGGAGACTTGAGCAAGAAGCGGAGGATTCGGGAATGAGAAGGCACTCACAACTCGGGTCTTTTGGTGACATGGTGCCTCAAGCACAAAGGCGGCAGCGGCGACGTGTCTACATCATTCCCGTGGGTCAAAGCGATTGTGTGATGGCACGTGAGCTGCTCGCAGTAAGGTTGACGGCCATCCAAAAGCTCGTTTTGGACGGTTAGGCTGACGCTGTAGGACGCTTCTATCGGTTTATGGTGGGTTTGGCAGTCATCTTGTGATTATTGCGCCAAGAACCTGTGGTTTGGCTGATCTCAAGTCCTCAGATCTTCCTGTCTGCGACATGTGGACGTCGTCTCACACGTCACAGATTGCCAAGATATCCTGATTTGGGCTGTCCCTAATATACATTTCATCAAATTAGGAACATGGTAGCGGACCACTGTCCGTGGCGTCACAGCATCTTTGATAGGGGTGACGTCACTCTTCCATCGATGATGTGAGACCATCAAGTCAGAAGCATGCATCAACGGCCGCATTCCCCGGAAAATGGAACCACGCATCGAGAATGCGCAGTGTCCTGTGTGCATAGCTCCTGCGTCGATTAGAATCCTGGCATTTGTGTCCTTGTCCACCTGTGTAGAAGACGAAGATGTGGGACTCGAAAATGTATCAAAAATAATCACTCGATTGAGAGTTCTAGCTTCAGCAGCGAAAAATATTTAGAGCACAAGCGTGGCAACCGAGGCGGCGACAGCGACAGCAGCGCCGAGCGAGGCCGAGACACCGGCCGAGGCAGGCGCGCTGGTGGTAGGAGCTGGCGTGGTGACGGTCGAGGCCGAGGCACCCGAGCCGACCGAGCCGGTGGTCGCCTCCGACTCGGCCGAGCCAGCCGAACCGGCGGTGGTGGCGGCAGGGGCAACGGTGGTGGCAGCAGGAGCGGCCGTAGTCGCAGCAGGAGTGGTAGTGTTGGCGCCAGCAGTCGCGTTGGTGGTCGAGCCCGAGGACGAACCGCACTGGCCAACGATCTGGTCGAAGAGCGTGGCGAGCTGGATGTCCGTGCCGTCGATGGTGAGCGTGCAGTCTGGGAAGGTGACGGCCTTGGCGCCCGTGATCAGATCCTGGCACTTGGAGCAGATATCCGCGACCTGCGTGGCCGTAGGCAGCGCCGTTGGCGGCACGACGTCGTAGCCGGTGGCAGTCTGGCACGAGTACGCCGACGTGATGATTGGCGTGAGCGCCGCGGTGAGCGAGGCGACGTCCGCCAGACAGTTGGCGGCCGAGGCGGCGTTGGCGGAGGCGGCAAGCGCGAAGATGGAGGTGGCGGCGAAGGTCTTCATGGAGGTTGAGATAGAGTGGCTTGTGGGGATCGAGGTGAATCGGAAACTGAAGGATTCAGACGTCGGAGGTCGGCGGCTCCACTGAGGAGCAAAGGGCTCAGGCCCAGGGTCCTCTACGCATACGAATGAATGTCTGGTCTCTCTCTCATCAAGCTGATGGGGCCAAGGGGCTGATCCGATAAGGCTTTCCTGGATGAGACGAATGGCCGAGAGTCATGGGGAATTCTCCTGTTTCTCGCGGCCATCAACGAGTTTTGTATCGGATGAGAGTGCCAAGCTTGTGAGGATAATATGGGGACATTTGGATCAGTATGTTGTTTGAGAATTGTGTTCTATGTACTGATACAACAGAGTGTACCACCATGTTGGAAGGGGCTGATTGTCTAAGTAGTCTCACCCCACAGATATGGCTGAATATCAATTGATAGAGGTTACCGCCTAGTGAAATTCCCACGGTGGTCCCATTCCAATGCTATATTATTCATTTATAGAGGTTAATGCCTCTGTCGGCGTGATGCAGCTCGTCGTGTCGCAGACATCGTGATGACGGCTTTCATGACGTGACGCCACTGGAAAACACAGCGCCAGGGAAGCGAAAACATGGAACACCTCAACGCATAGAAGATCGTCTGTGATAAATACACTGCATCCATTCAGCTGGGGAGCACACACAGACACACACACACACTCGTGTGTTGACTCGGCTCTGGTTTGGGTTCGCAACTCACAGGCTCCAGGCCGCCAGGCTCGAAGCGACGAGCGCCGCCACCACGGATGTCACGCCGGTAGTAGTCATGGCGAACGAGGTCTTGGTCATCGCGGCGGTGGGTGACGTGGTCTTGGATTTGGACGGGGAGCCGCCGCTGGACGGCTGGTCGTCGGTCGAGTCTGTGTCCGTTGCAGGCGAAGAGTGCGCGGTGCCGGGCATGAAGCCGTCGTCGCTGGTCGAGTCGTCGGTCTCCGTGCGCACCTCTGGTGGGCTCGCGCTCTTCTTATCGTCGCTATCCATCGAGTCGTTTGGCTGATCCGCTGGGCCCTTGCCTGGTGACTTTGTGGTTGATGAGGTAGATGCAGATCCAGCGCTTGGTGCATCAGTGGCTGGCGGACTGCTGGACGGCGGGGTCGTGACGATCGGGATGACTGACACGACTCCTGCAGACGCGGAAGTCGCCGCGGAGCTGCTGCCGCTTGACGTTGAGGTGGTTGCGTTGCTCGCGCATTGGCTGGCGATGCCCTGAAAGAAGTTGTCCACTGTCACGGCGCTGCCGCTGTCGAGAACGAGCTGGCATGCAGGCAGCTTCGTGTCTTTCGCCAGCGCCGCCGTGATGAGGTCCGTGCACTTGGCGCAGATCTTGGACAGCTCCGCCTTGGTCGGCAGCGTGGACGGCGTCACGAAGCTGTAGCCGCTGGCTGTCTGGCATTTGAACGCCGGCTCGACCAAGTCGCCGAGCTGAGTCGGCAGCTCTGCATAATCACACAAGTCGAGGCCTGCGACTCGAGACGGCGCAGCGATTGCAATGGCGATGCTGAGAGCCACGAGCAGCTTCATTGGCCTGTCTGTATCTGTCTGTATGTGAGCTCTAGTCGTTCGGTTGGTGAATGCCGTGGTCTCCGCGTTGCCGGCGTTGTGGTGAAGGAAGCCGGCAGCTCATGAGGCTCATGGCATGTGCCACGCTCAAGAATCCGTCCGCCATTCCGTCGCTGCCATTTCGGATGGCGGACCTCGTCGTGCCGTGCGACCGGTTCTATCGATCCAGCTGGGATGGAGTCGTTGAACAGCTGACATGCTTGTTCCAGTACATTTTCGCCCACTACTTGCACACATTGTCGACAAATGTACTCGTTTACATTTGCTTTGGTTAACTTTAAGTGATTTGGACTCGTTAGGTTAACCTGATCTGATAGAAAAATGCGCTCCACCACTTCAAGAATTCGGATCGTAGCCCAGACCATCTATTCTCCATCAGTACCCTTCGAATTTGCTGAATACTGCCTCCATGGGGTGCAATTTGGACTCAATGAGCTCCGCACGGTCAATGAAGCCATGGCTGCGAGCAGCGCACCTAATGAGCATGGTGCGCTGGGCGACAGCGGCGTCCACGCAGCGCCTAATGAGTCCACACCGCTGGCTGCGCTCACTGTAGGTGATGGGAACTTTTCCTTCTCGCTAGCGTACGCGAAACAGCAGCAGCAGCGCCATGGCACCGCCATGCGTCTCGTCGCCACGTCCTTCGACTCGTACGAGGAACTGGTCAAGAAATACCCCGAGTCTGTGCGTATTTGCGCGCAACTGAGAGAGCTGGGCGCTGTGCTGCTGCACCGCGTGGACGCCACGAACCTGCAGGTGTCGCTGCGCAACGCTGCCGTCGCCGCCAACGTCGAAGCCGAGATGCCGCCGCGGTTTCACCGCATCATTTTCAACCACCCGCACTGCGGAGAAGAGAACGTCGCGCGCCACCAGAGCCTGCTGTCGCACTTCTTCGTGTCCGCGCAGCGTCTACTGAAGGCGGGAAGCGGCCGCATCCACCTGACGCTCGCGCACGGCCAGCCAGAGCGGTGGGAGGCGCGAGAACGTGCGGAGAAGGCGCGGCTCGTGGTCGCCGAGGAGGTCCAGGACGTCGACGCGCACGACGAGTATGCCGTGAGCTACGAGCGCAAGCGCCACCAGAACGGCAAGTCGTTCCACCGCGTGCTGCTCCACGGAGAGCGCCTCGAGCAGGCCAGCACACTGTTCGTACTGGCGCTGGCGGCCAATGAAAAGCAGTGGAACGCCAGTCTCAGCGGAGACTCGCGGAAGCGCAAGGCGTCGATGGAAGCTGGTCCAGTGATGGCTGTGGCTGCGACTGCAATGATTGCTGCTAGTGAACCATCTGCAGTGGTGGTCGCGACGTCTGCGTTTGTCTGTGAGCCGTGCGAGAAGAGCTTCAAGACGGCGCAAGGACTCAAGACCCACGTGCACATGGTCCACAAGCTGGGCGTCGCTGGCGTGACGCCCTCCTCAGTCTCCACTGCGAAAGCGCCAGTGCCGCTGCTGCCCTGCGGCAACTGCGAACGCACGTTCAAGAACGAAGACGCGAGGCGCCAGCATCAGATCTCCAAGCACGGCACCGACGCGTCCATCCGACCGGACTGGTTCACTCGCACGCGGCCGTCGATCGCCTCCGAGTCGACGAGCTCCACGACGACGACGCAGTCTGGTGATGCAGCCAAGACCTGTTCGATCTGTGGTTTGTCGTTCGCTGACGCGAAGTCCTTTGACGCTCACTGGCACGAGCTGCAACCCAAGACCGTGATCAAGCGCGCGTGCTCGCTGTGCAACCGCGCGTTTGAAGAAGAGCGCGCGCTGCGTCAGCACCAGAACTTTTGTCGCGCCAAAGCGGAGGCCGAAGCTGAAGCCGGCATGGCGACGTCGCGATGACATGCCATGAGACTGTTAAGATCATTTCCACACAAGAAGAAATACAGCCACACGCATCACACACACAAAATGCCTCACCGCCGGTTTAAATATCACTCGTAGGCGTTCTTGAGTACAGTATGAACAGGTTAAATCACCATGGCGCCTCGCTTTCTGGACAACTCGACTGCAGTCTTGACCGCTTGCTCGCCCTTGGCTGACTCCAGGCATTCGCGGAAGGTGTTGCACTGGATCTCGAGACTCGCGACCAGGATGAACATGTCTTCCATTGCAGTGGTGGCGTCGTCCGCTTGACTCGCTTTGCTGTGTTCGCGATCCGCGGAGGATCCATCATCACCGCTGCTCACGTGGCTGCCAGTCGCATCCTCCGATTCGCTGGTGAACGACGAGTCGTTGGAGGCACTGCCGTCACCACTGCGGCCACGACTACCCGGCTGGAGAGCCGCGAGCTGCTTCTCCAGGTCCACTTTCTCCAGGAACATGCGCGCAATCTCATTTTCCGCTTGCTTGAGCGATGCTTTGGACTTTCGGTGCTGCTCGGTCTTCTCAAAGAACATGCGTGCGATCTCTTCTTCCAGCTCCGCCATCGTCTTCTTACTTTTCCGCTTCTGCTCTCGTGCCTTTTCTTCCACTTGAGTGAGTTTTTCTTTGAGAGAAGCTGCTGCAGCATCCTTCTGAGCGATCCGCCGGGCAGCTTCGTTCGCTGCGATCTCCATCTCCTCAAAAAGCCCGCGGAGCTGCTCAATGTCTCCGAGTTGCTGCTTCGTACTCTCCAGTAGCTCGTCTCGTTCGTCCATCGTCTCTGACAGCTCCACTTGCACTCGCTCCAGCTCTAGGTTCAGCTGAGCAACCTCTTCTGACAACCGTTGGATGGAAGCCTCCGCCTCGGGCGTCTCGGTCGTTGCAGTTACCTGCGCTGCCTCGGCCAACTCCTTCTGGAGCTCGTTCAGTTGTTTCTCCAACTCGGAACAACGCGCTTGTACGGTCGCCTTTTCTTGTTCCATTTTCCCCACCTCGGTCTTCAGATCACGAACTTTGACACGCTCCTTCTCCCACAACTGGTACATTTCCTTTGCGGCCGCTTCATGCTTTCTGTCGTGGTCACTCGAAGAAGCTGTTGTCGTCTCTGGTGTGTTTTCGGCCACTGTGTGTTGGGCTCGTAACCTCTCCAGTTCGAGCTTTGCCTGAGCGGCGCTGCGCTTTGCACTCTCTTGCCCGTGCCGATAGACTTCGAGCATTTCCACTTGGTCATTGAGGAGCTCCTCTTTTTCCGCGAGACCTTGACGCAGTTCTTCCATTTCTTGTTGTAGCTGGAGCTTCGCCATCTCCCACGCATGCGCATCGTGGGAACTCTTTCTCTCCAACTCGAGTCGCTTGCGGGATTCTTGTCGCAGCTCTTCCTCTAGTCGACGTCGCTCTGCCGTTTCTCGTTCCAAATCTGCCATCACTTTACCCATCGCGTCAGTCGGAGGTGATCCTGCTTGCGAGGACGAGGCTGAATACCCATGCCGCGCCTTGGCCGCACAAGTCAAATGATCAGCTTCCAGTTGCTCGAACGCTCTCGATAGCCCTTGAAACCGCGTCTCCAGTGCATCGGAATGCTCCGTCATCGCAGCAAGTTTCCTCTCCAGATCTTGTTTTTCTTCGGAATGGCGAGCACGCAGCGCAGCCATCTCACGCTCTTGTTTGCTCGCAGCCTCAGCTGTCTCGGGTGAAATCGGGGCACTGGTATCGGATGTATATGTAGCTTTCACCAACGTTGTGAGATCGGCGACTTGACGTTGCAACTCTTGAATCTGTTTGTCTTGCATGCGAATCAAGTCTTGGTACGCGCTGGCTGCACTTGGCCCATTCATGCCGCCACCATGACCCATGTGCACGTCCTCATCGTCGGGGCTGGTGAAGATGGAGAGTACCCGGTGCTGGATCTTGTCGGCTAGGTCTCTGCACAACACTGTGAACGAGCGATCATACAGCGGGAATAGATACCCCTCGCCGCCTTCGTTACCATCCGCTTGCTCGCCGGAGTACAGAGCTTGGTGTGGGAGTAGCAGCCGCGCCCGTTGGTGTTTGCTCGCTGCACGCGCGCATGCAATGACTTGTGGCGACTGCTGGAAATGAATGAGCGCGTTCGTGAAGCGTTCGAGTCCAGCTCTCTTGCTGATCAGATCCAACAGTTTCTGACGCGTGAGCTGCGGCGTTACAGGAGCTGCAGAAGCGGTGTTTGATACTGATTTGGTGATGTCAGCAGCGGCATCAGGCGGGGGAACGAGGTACTCGAGACAAGCACCCAGTAGCATTGCTGCAAGTCCTCGTGCTTGAACATCTTCGTCTTTGGACATGCTCGTGGTGTTTCCGTCCTTCGGGTCGTTCTCGGGTGCCAGCATGTCGACGAGAATGGACAGATTCGTCACGGACCCGACGATCTCTTTCACGGCGTTTGTGCAATTGATACACCATTGGATGAGAAGCGTGAGGAAGACAATCTTGACTTGAAACAGGCTGGACATCGGAGCAGCGCTTCCCGTAAAAGTCGAGCCCAGAAGACGGAGGCATCGTGTGAGGAACAGATCTCCTGAGACTGCTTGTGCGTCCGGCTTCTCGAATTGGCTTGGCACTCGCAACGCGAGCTCCTTGCAGTACGCGCTGTCTGCGATCAAGGACGCGAATCGATGACACGCTTTCCACGCACGGATAGTGTTCGCTCGTGTCCCCTTCTTGGTACTACTGCTCATGACTGACTCAGCGTTCGTGATGACTGCGTCCAGCAGCACACGGCCCGCCGGAAGAGGCGGCTCGGATCCGTCGTCGTCGTCGTCATCGATTGGCGGTGGCGCGTTGATGTGCTGGAAGATGGCCATCTTCGCGGACTCGTTCTTGGTAAACAGCACGTCCAGTAAATGCGTCGCAGCAGCTCCGACAGGAGTCTCCTCTTCCGCAATGTCGAGCTTGATCAGTTCCGACAGCAGACTTCGCCGCGACGGAAGCGTCTGCAGATTTACGAGAATGATCTGGTTTCCGCCGTTGCCTTGGCACAGCAACTGGATCAGATCCAGAGCCTGGAGCTGCAGATCCGTGAGTGCCTCGTTGCCACAGCACACAATTTCGCCTATCGCTCCCATCAACTCGCGCTGGCGTGTGATTTGGCTCTGGATTTGGACAAGTTCTTGGTCTTTTCTTGCTTTCTCTCTCGCTGCGAGCTCGTCCAGCTTGTTCTCGGGGACTCCTTCATGCAGACTCGCAACCAGGAACCGCACGAGCTGCAGCGCCAATTTCATCGTGCGCTTCTTCTGCACCGACTTGAGTGCCGACGGTGCGACACCTTCAGTCTCGAGCTCGCTCGTCGTCTCTGTGGCGCTTGTTGCTGACGGCAATGATAGAAGAACTGGCAAGTGGGTCGCCAGGTACGGCAGATCACGGAACAGCGTCTGGTTCATGAGGTTGTCGCGCAGCATATTGGTGATGATCTGCAGACAGTCGGACACGACGCTACTGCCTTCGTGGAGTCCGCCTTCGCTTTCCATGATCTGGAAAAGCCGCACGAATCCGTCTTCAAAAGCCAGAAACTGCTGCACGTTCTTCTCTTTCTCGGTCATCTTCACGAGCACCTGCAGCGCCGCGTCGCGGATGTGGTCGCGCTTGTCCTCCACGACTTCCAGCAGTCGCCGCAGACCTTCCTTGCACTCCAACACGCTGGCTGCGAACTCTTTTTGCCTCGCCTCCTGCATTGCCTTTACCAGCGAGATCGTCGGTCCGCGGATCCACGGCGACGGGTCTTGCAGCAACTGCAGACAGATCTGCGTACCCGACACGGACGCCTGTGCAGCTGCAGCCGCCGCCGACCGTAGCGAGCCATGCGACGGGCTCGTGGTCTTGCTGGTCTCAGGCGCCTGCAGCATCACGACGGCCGTGGACGGCGACGTCGCCACGAGGTCCTGCAGCAGCTCCAGCATCGCCTCCATGAGCTCCGTGTCGCGCGGATCCGACAGCAGCGCGTGGAGCACGGCCGGAATGGCCTCCAGGCCAAGCGCGACGTGGTCGGGCGTGCCCTTGCGGAGGCCGCTGTCGCTCATCGTCGTGTAGCTGCGCGCCTGCTCGTGGAGCGACGCGACCGCCTTCTTGCGCTCACCCAGCAGCGTCGCGTACTGCAGTCGCTCCACCGCCAGCGCGATCTCCTTGCGCTTCGTGGAAACGGCGACGGACGCCGGAAGAGGGGCAGGAGCTGAAGCAGGAGACGCTGAATTGGGGACCTGACTTGCGGCGGCTGCTGCGGCGACTAGAGACACGCGAGACGACGCCGCCACCGTGTGTGAGTCTACAGAGATGTGGACTGAGGCTTCATCATCCGCAGCGCCTTCCTGCGGCGGCGTGTTGCTCGCCGTGACGATCTGATGCACGCGCGAGATCACGCGCTGCATCTTGGTGATGAGGTGTTGCGTGCGTGGGGTTTCCCTTTGGACTGAAGTTTCACTTCCGCGATGTGGGACCCAATTAAGTTAACTTCTTGGAAGAATGAAAAACCTCGTTGGCTGCTGCACTTCAAGAAGAGAGAAACGAGGTTTTGCTAGAAGTGGATGGGCCTACAAAAAGAGATTGATTGACCCGACCCGCTGATCTCAAAATGGCCACTTCAACCAGAAGCTCAAAAGGCTGACCGTTTCATGGAGGCGACGCCGCTTCACTACGGAGCTTAAGAACCCCCACAACATCTAAACGACGGACACACGACTGACAGTGCCAGCCACCAAGAGACACACACAATGAAGGGGGTCCTTCGGGTTGGAGTTCTCGCAGCCAGCATCCTCGGGCTGCTGGTCCACGTTGCGGCGCCTGCATACGTGCAGTCGGGGACTTGCTACTCGGACCACCAGATCAGCGTCACGTCGTGCAATGACGTCAGTAGTAGGTGCTCGGTCGTCCTGTTCGAGCAGCAACGGCAACGTCACCTATACGTGCTATTACCCCTACTCGTGCTCCGGCACCGCAAGCCTCGACGCCGCAGCACCAACACCGACACCGACACCGGCTACTGGGTTTTACAACGGCTATGATCAGTCAGGAAGCTGCTACTCGAGCTACGGTATAAAAGTCGCGTCCTGTGATGATTTGAACCGCGTGTGCTCCTCGAATTCGTGCCACAAAGTCCGTAACACGATCGACTTCACGTGCGACGACTGGGCGACCTTGTGCTCAGGAATCGCGACTCTCGTGGCGCCTGCGCCAACACTTCCACCGGCACAGTCGTAGGATTGCATCAAGGGCCGCGGTCTCAAGGTCACGACTTGCGCAGACACCAATGCTTCGTTCAATGCGATTGGTTGCACTTGCTACTATTGCAAGGAGTACGGTGGTTTCGTCTCGCTCACATGCATGAGTCCGTTCATCTGCTCAAACGCGTTTGACAGCACTGAAGAAGAAGGTCCAAAGCTCGACAAGGGAGACTACATAACAATTTGCGCCGCCTACGGAGGTTTGTTCCTCACGTTTGCTGCAATCGCTTGGTGGACAAAACCTCAACTCCCGCAAGAAGATTCTGCCCCCAAAACGAGTATGTTCAACCTTCAGCATCTTCTAAGCATGGCTACGGCGAAGATCAGAGCTCTCATTATCGAGCCCAACGCAAGAGACGATGGCTCACTGACGACAAAGACTGAGTTTTGGGCGTCGAGCAGCCCATTGGCCGCGCTCTTTAACCGAGCTGGCTGCTGTAAACGGCCTCGTGATCCTCCCCAATGCTACAAGCCTCCCATTTCTGCGACTCGAGCAATCGCGGAGATTGTTTGCGATCTCTGTATCGTGACGTCGTTGTCACTATTGACGGGGACGGTCGTCAACAGCAGTGAGAAATGTTTATCTGTCGTCTACGGGAGCTACTGCTACCTTGGTGGGCAGTTCGGGAATGAAGGGAGCCCAACGCAATCTGACAGCCAGTGTCAGTCGGTTGGTGTCAAAAAGACGGGCGCTGCATGGATGCTTTCGCTAGCGCTAACGAAGGTGGTCGGTGCAGCCGGTAGTTATGCCCAAGACACAGCAAGAGATGACATCAGGCGAATGCGGAAGGTGGATCGCGCGTCTTGCTCACGGCCATGCTTTTAACCTTCGGATTCGCGTACTCGTTCCGCATTGTCTCCAACGTCAGCGGATCAGATGTGGCGGAACGACGTTACAGCACCATTATGTCAGTGCTGTGGCCAACTTGGGCGACCGACCAAGTCACATCAGCACTGAAGCTCTTCGCACAGCGCTGCTGCATCGTGTTCGTACCAAGAGACATGCGAGTGGCGTATCCAGCCGCCTCCAGCCCCACACGTGAAACGCTACAAATCTGCAGCTCCTCGTGGGACTGATATAGATGATATCGTACTCGCGACTGAAGCAGCAGCAACGTATCAGAAGAGCGACCCGAACACGTAGCTCCATCGCTCATACTTCTTACCATTTTGCTTTTTGCAGTTCTGGTTGCCTTTCTCCTCTCTAATGGAAAGCCTTCGAAAATTCAATTCCAACAATGAGGTTTTACTACGCCGATGACAGCTCGACCCTACAAACTCAATCCTCACTTCAACGTATCGGCTGTGCCGCCTGGCAGGCGACCGTCCGTTTCATCCGATTCGATCTTCCACCGGAACAAAAGCCATCTATGCGTATGCAGCACTTGGCTATATCCTGACTTGAGCCGACTGTTGGGACCATCAGCCCTCATCCCGACCACAAGACTCAAGTGTGTGACCCAGCCAAGGCAGACGACGGATGAGGACGGTCATCTTGTGGGTTGGCGTTCTCGCAGCCAGCATCCTCGGACTGCTGGTCCATATTGTGGCGCCTGCGTACGTGCAGTCGGGGACTTGTTTCACGAACTACCAGATCAGCGTCACGTCGTGCTATGACGTCAGTAGTAGGTGCTCGGCGTCGTCATGTTCGAGTAGCAACGGCGACGTTAGCTATACGTGCTATTACCCTACTCGTGCTCCGGCACCGCAAGACAAGGCATCGTCACACCGTCACCAACGCCGACAACTGGAGCTGCAGCAAGTCCGACAACTGGGGTTTACAACGGCTATGATCAGTCAGGAAGCTGCTACTCGAGCTATGGAATCAAGATCACGTCGTGTAGTGATCTCAATGGCGTATGCCCATCTCAATCATGCACCTCTAGCAACGGCGCGATCCAATATAGCTGCACGACGGCAAGCTACGATTGTACCGGCAAGGCAAGTCCAGCGACGCCTGCTCCAACACCATCGACAGCACAATCAGGGAATTGCGTCAACGGTCGTGGACTCTCACTCACGACATGCGCAGACACCTCGTCATTCAACACAATTGGGTGTACCTGCTACAAGTGCGATGAAGTGGATGGCCACATCACACTGTCATGCTCCTCGCCGTTTGAGTGCTCAAATGTGATCGAACCACCAGGCAGTGCTGCAGCGGAGCCGCCCAAGCTCGACACCGGAAACTACGCAATTATCTGCGCGGTCTACGTCGGTTCAGCCCTGTTTGTTGCGGCGATCGCGTGGTGCACAAAGCCTCGGAGTACTCAAGATCCAGCGACTAATACGGCCAGTACGACGGTCCAACTGAGCATGCTGACGAAAGCGTTTGGGATGATAAGATCGCTCGTGGTCGAGCCCAACATAAGAGACGACGGATCACTCACGACGACAGGCGAGTTCTGGGCCCATGGGTTGCTCTTCTGGGTTGCGGGACGGCTCGGAACGTGCTGCCGCATTACAAGCCTCGAATGCCGACACTACGCGCGATTTTTGAGCTCATTGGTGATGTCTTCATCACGCTGTCGCTCTCATTTCTCGTGGGGACGGTCGTCAATAACAGTGAAGCGTGCAGCACTGTTATCAACGGGGACTACTGCCAAAAGGGCGGAACGACCATCAACAAGAAAGTGTCATCCACGACAAGCAATGGCCTGTGCGAGTCTCTTGACATTGACAAGACCAGCAGCGTGTACGTTGTTTCTACAGTGCTGACAAAGGCAGTCAGTATCGCCGGCAGTTATGCTGAAGGGACTGCGAAAAATAACGCCACCCGAATGTCGACAGTGAAAGGGGTGCGCATTCTTCTCACACTCGCGCTGCTGGTGTTTGGGTCATGTATTCGTACAACCTCGTCTCCGAAACCAGCGGAAAGGAAGTGGCGAACCGACGATACAAGACCATTGTGGCTGTCCTGTGGCCAACCTGGTTGATTGACCAAGTCACGTCAGCTCTGAAGCTACTCGCACAGCGTTGTTGTAAAAAGCTGGTCAAGATCATGCCGAAAGGTCTCCGTGTGGCGAAGGTGGACCAGTTGACTGGCTCCGTTGTACGCCCCAACGCCGATGAGATCAACCTCCAGCAGCGAGAAACTCCAACTGAGCCAAAACATGAGACAGCAGCCTCTGGTAAGGTTGCGAGCCCATACGCACCGTCAGCATCTCAATGGAATGAGTTGGACGACATGGTCCGAGAGACTGAAGCCACCGCGCATGAGAAGAACGGTCGTCGCCAGTAAGAGCTGCGCACTGCCCGAACGGTTAACATTCCATTTCCGTCATATCCGCCGTAAGTTAACATCCACTGAATAAAACCTTCTCCAAGAGGGTTTATTTTGTAAGTGGGCTCGGGTTTCAGGTGTCTCACCTGAAACCCATGAACCTGACCCGCATGACATGACCCATGGAAAGGAGACAACAGTGTGGAGGGAAGCGTCAAATGGGGGCAACTACGACGACAGACACGGCGGAGAAGCGTTCGCCACGAAGCGACACGCGCAATGCAAGCGCGCGCACGTCGTCCAGACGAAAGGATAGATCTGCATCTGCGTCTTCACGCTCCGAGTGCTCGCGTTCGCGCTCTCGTTCTCGTGAACGGTCGTCTCGAAGCCGCCGTTCGCGATCGCCGACGTCTCGTCGGAAGCCCCACAGCAGCAGTCGCAGCCGCCGCAGCCGCAGCCGCTCGGCAAGCCGCGAACGCCGCCGTGGTGACCACCGCTCGAGACGAAGCCATCGCGGCCGCTCGGTGTCGCGCTCGCGATCACGTGGTCGCCACGGCGAAAGCAGCAGCCGCAAGCGCCGCCACAGAGACCGCTCGCGGTCTACAGAACGACGACGAGGCAGCGGTGATGGAGACGACTTGGCGCAGCGGGACCGCCGTCGCCAACGACGCGATAGCAGTCGAAAGGACGCGAAACCCACGGTGGAACCGCCCCAGCCAACAGCTCCAGTGGCGAATGCGAGCCGAGTGGACGAGAAGAGTGACAAGGCGCCAAGCACAAGCGTCCAGGCGGTTGAAGAGAAGGCTGAAGACGCGACGCATACAAGCCAGGAGTCGATCGCGACGTCGACAGGCGCGATGACGGCGAGCAGCTCCCAGAGCGACGCAGAGATGACCAAGTCGCAGGAGGCGATCGGTGTCTCTACTGACAATAAGACGGAGGGGGAAAAGGAAGAGTGCAAGACAGGACCAGGCACCGCGAAGGTGGACGTGCGATCCATCAAGATGGACATCCTCAAGGCCCTGGCCGACGCTCGCAGTGCGATCGCGGGTATCAAGGGATCAACGGCGTCCACTGCCGAGAGCTCTGAGAAGGCGCAAGCGGATGGAGAAGGAGGCGAGAAGAACGGTGCAGACGATATCTCAGTGAATTCGAAGCCTTCGACTCTTGAACCAGTTCTGCAGCCCGTCGTAGTGACCACGACGCCACCCACGATAAATGTCTCGCCACGAAAGACCGAGATTGCTGCTGCAGACGTGGACGAGTTCGACATTTTTTCGGCAGCCGATCGTCTGGGCTCGGGGCTTCCGCTGAGTCCTGTGGTTGTGGGTGCTGCGCCTGCCGTCGTGGATGCTGCTATTCAGTCCAACTACGACGACGCCGATGGCTACTACAAACCGAGCATCGGCGAAGTGCTGAACGGAAAGTACCGCGTCATGGGCACAGTCGGCAAGGGCGTGTTTTCGACCGTGCTTCGTTGCCAGTGCTTGGATTCTTCAGGGCAGATTTCTCAGGACGAACTCGACATCGTCGCAATCAAGCTGATCCGCAGCAACGAAGTCATGCGTGAAGCTTCCCAAACCGAGATCCGGATCCTCACCGAGCTGTCAGAACGCGATCCTCGCGACAAGAAACACTGCGTTCGACTGCTGGAGCGCTTCGAGCACCGCAACCACGTCGCGCTCGTGTTTGAACCGATGCAAATGAACGTGCGCGAGGCAATGAAGAAATTCGGCGGAAAGGGCGGCATCTCCATCCAAGCCGTTCGCATCTTCTGCAAGCATTTGCTGGTCGCGTTGACGCACTTGGAGTCGTGCACCGTCGTCCACGCAGGTATGTACGCTTGTTACTTGCTTTGATGGGAATCGAGGGAGCTGATAAGGTGTTGTATGTGCAGATATCAAGCCAGACAACGTTCTGCTCGACGAAAAGCAGACAATGATCAAGCTGTGCGACTTTGGATCTGCGTTCAAGATGCACGAAGGGAACCATGACCCGACGCCGTACCTGGTCAGCCGCTTCTATCGTGCACCGGAGATTGTGCTGGGTCTACCCTACGATAAAGCGGTAGATATGTGGTCTGTCGGATGCTGCCTTTACGAAATGTTTACCGGGAAAGTGATGTTTCCAGGCGCGACCAACAATGAAATGCTCAAGCTTTTCATGGAGCTGAAGGGCAAAGTGCCCAACAAGATCATCAAGAAACACCGCCAGGCGTACATCGATCAGTTCCAGATGGAGCCGCACTTCACCGAAGACAACAAGTTCGTCAGCCACGAGGTGGACCGCGTGACGAGTACGTTGTCATGATTGTGGGTGGTGCTCGTGTGTATTCTGACGAATTGTGTTGTTTATTTTGACAGGCAAGCCGATCCGCCGTCACTTGGATGCGATCAAGACGCGTTTCGATCTTGGCGGTGCGCTGCTCGGTGCGAAGAGCTCGACGGACGACCGCAAGCAAGTGCTGGAGCTGCGCAATCTGCTTGAGCGCATGTTCACTCTCGACCCTTCGAAGCGCATCACGCCAAAGGAGGCGCTGGCGCATCCGTTCGTCAAGACCGAAGCGACCAAGCCGTGAGCGACAGCAACTAGTCACGATGCAGATTGGTGTGTCGTGGCACTCACGCCAAGCGAACAGTAAGGGTTCGTGCATGTTGCATCTCGCCAGCGAGGAATACATTGAACCCATTCACTGACCATGACGTGTGTTCCGACCACCCAGCCACTCTCCGTCCTCATTCTGGTCGCCCAGTCGTGGGATCACCGTCTCTGGCGAGCTGAGGAAGTCACGGTCGACGACCACTACTGGCTGGGCGAGCCACCATTGTGGCTGCTCCGTCGATTGATTCTTGGGGCCGAAGCATGCTTTTCTATTCACTTGTTTATTTGATCTAACCCCTCAGGTACGACACGCACACATACAGGAACAGCAGCGTGAAGACCATGCCTCCCATCACGATCCACGCGTCGACGGTGTCGCGTCGCTCGATGACGCGCAGCAGTGAACTGGAGAGGCCCAGTCGGTTTGCGATATCCAGCAGCTTCGTGCGTGCGCTCTGTACAGTAGACGGAACACTCGAGTCAGCCACGGTACGCAGTGGGTCGATCATGCACTGCTCGGTTGCGCACTCACCTTCATCCGCGCACGCTGCGACGAGAGGTCCCCTAGAATCGAGTTGGACATGCTCGTGAGGTCCGAGACCATCTGCGTCGAGCGGTGCAGCGACTCGGACTCCTGCGTCGCATACATGGCCGCATTTGCCGAATCGAACCCCTGCGATGCATCATCATATCCACATCATCACGCGTTAGAAGCTGCTGTTCCTCTAGAGCTAGATTCATGACGTCAGATTACTAGCGCACCCCGTGTCTTCGGTTCAGTAGTGACTCGCGTTCACGGCGCTCGACGTCGCGGCGGCTCACGCGGAAGATATGCTGCTCCAGCGTGTGGCCCAGCGCCTGGGTCTCATTGCGTAGCTGCTGGAGCTTCCTGCGTCCGCCACACACGTCACACCAGTGTTCTCTGTAGCCAATGATCAGATGATTAACAGCAGTACGCACTTGATCCACGTTTCCTTTTCATTCGGCGCCGAATGCACTTGCACGAGCGAGTCGAGTTGCCACAGGAGCTGCTGCAGAGAGCTCAGGTTGGCGCGCGCGTCGTTCTGGAGCTCTTCCTCGGAGCGTCCGCCCATGCGGCCCGAGTCCAAGTACGAGATCTGCATCTTGAGGTCATACTGGAACTTGCGCGCCTGTGGATACAGCGAGCTGAGCGTCTGCGGCGCCTGCGGATACGACGGCCCGTGCATCATTTTGTACTGTACTCAGGGTGTTGTGGTGGTGTCGTGGCTTCCTCCTGGAAAACGGACCCAGATGGCAAGGCGCTTTGCGGTACTGACGCGTTCGTGTAAAGTGCGATTGTCTTGGCCGACTGTACTACTGTACTGTTGCGGGCAAGTACGCAAATTTATCGGCAACTCAACATGGCGTGATCCACCCCACTGTGCAAAAGACGACAGCAGTCGGATGGCGCGTGGCTTTGTGGTGGGGGAAGGACGATGGAAGGATTCTTTCGGACATTGGAACCCCCTCGGTTGGGAGGTGGCAGCGAAGAGCCGAGTGTGGACTCAGCGGAGCGGATGCACATCCAGCGCGACCGGCGGCTGACCGCCCCTTCGCCTCGAGATGCGCTGGGATGAAGTCCCCCTCCCCTTCCCTCCCTCCGCTCAGGGGAGTCCCCTCCTCCACTCATTCAACTTACACGTACAGACATGGTTGGGCGTGTGCTTTCCAGAATCACAGAATCAGTCAGTTTTGGGTTGTGGTATTTCGGTCTTGTTGAGTTCAGCTCTTCAGCAAATTGAGGTTGCGGTGGCTGAAGGTGCATGCGTGCGAGGGGGCGACTGCACGGAGAACGTTGAAAATGCGCAAGATTCCTTCCTGGTTTCATACCCCTAATCTTCGTGAGCTCCGACCTTCGTCAGCTATCGGGTTGAGATGGTCGGCAAGACACGGTTGAAACAACCGTCACGCACTCATGAAACATTCGCGTAACATTCGGAGGGGCTTATATTAGGGATGACCACAACCACGGCATGTTTTGTGGGCCACCGACGACGTGGTTGGCCCAACTTAGCCAATCAGAGGCCGAGGAGCAGAAAAATGAGGCGTCCGATATGTTGGTTTTCACATGTGGGGGGGGAACGGCAGCACGAATCGCAGCCGGCGATCGGGAAAAGTGACAGCGTGACAACGGTCTCAAGTTCCGCGAGACTCCTTCAGCCCTGAAACAAAAACGCTGCAAAAGCCAAATGCACACAGAGAGACATTGTCTCTCGATCGACAAACCTTGAGCTTGAAGGTGGGTTCGTTGGCCGACTACAAGTCCGCTCAGGTGTTTCCAAATGCAGCCCAAAACGAACATTTTGCAGTGCCTAATTTAAAATCGGAATTCCGTTGTGTTCTTCGCTTTCTGTGCAGCCATCGAAGTGGTTGGCAGATGGAGGTGGTCGCCCAGCCGCTCAAATGCAATCTGGGAGGTGCGGATGCGCCAACGTGGACAGCGGCTTCTCTGCGAATGGGACGGATGGAGGAGGAGTATAGGGTTTGCGAGGTTCAAAGGATCTCGTCCCCCTGTCGCGCGCCTCGACCTCCTCCGCAGCCCAAACTGCTGTCTCTCCAACGCCGTGTGTGTTCTTCTGTTC
>JAADWY010000654.1:0-18582 GCA_023336355.1 Pythium dissotocum
GTCAGCGGCAGAGCACGAGGAGACAGCGACGGCGGCAAACGCGGCGATGACAGCGAACTTCATGGTGCTTGGGACTTGGCGTGTGGAGAGGCTGCTGACTGGGAAGGAGACTTGAGCTGCTGGCGAGAAAACGCACAATGAACCATTGGAACCTTGCCCAGGCCGTGGGCTCCACCGTCGGCGATTCCTTGGCGATTCCTAGAAAGGCCCTCGGCGTCTCAGGTGTCGTAGACATCCAACTGGTACAACCTGCACAAGAAGAAAAGGTTCCTCGTGCGTGCGTGTGTTGGAGATACCTCTCCCATCTACAGCTAACCGCCATGTTCTCGTCATTTTCAACTGGCAGATCCCTGGAAACGCTCACTCCATAGTCGGGAAAAAATCGGAGAAACGTGATGCCAGAGTCTAATCGCTCTATGAATAGTTGCTTCGCCTCGTATCAATGAACAACGTCAGCTCGTACTTGTGCGTGTGTGTCTGTCTGTGGGCGAACACCTTCCGCAGTCTCTCTCACTCTTTGTTGTCCGTGAACGATGCAGCCTTGGGCAAAAGTCGTACCAACTTCCAGTCCTGTCCCCAGTGCCTTCGAGCTCGCTGTATCACCGTCACTATTCGCCTGCGTCTGGGCAGCGACAGCGTGTCTTCATGTCATCAACGGCGTGTTCTTAGGTGCCGTTGGCTCGCTTTACTGGTACATCACAACGCCAGACATGGCCTATTTCGTGCCGACGCTCCGGCTTCCATCACTGCTCGTCCTCCGAATCACTGGTGCCGTGTACGCCTCACTGTCTACCTGCCACGCCGTGCTCCTTGCAACCATGATCAGCCATTCACTGCGCCGGAAGACACTCTCCCTGGACTCAAGCAGAGCCAAACAGCCAGTCGCCCACACCAGCCACCACCGCCGTCGATTCCGTCGAAGCCACACAATGCGTCGTGCCGTCGACGCGTCTGTGAGATGGTGGCAGTGTGCCTTCAGTCTGGACAGCCAACACTTCGAGACGACCTTCGAGCTGCGTGAGGCGTTTGAGATCGGGTGCCAGACGTACCAGGCCATCTATCTGAGCAGATCAGTGTCCAGCGACTGGATCAACGCACTGGCCGTAGCGACGCTCGTGCTCAACTGCGTCTCAACGCCGTTTGTTCACCACTTGCAACGAAAGCGACGACACGCGTGCTCTGCGTCGTGCTGGACGCGTTTCTGGACTTCATCAGCTCTGTCGTCGTCCCTCTCGCGGTCTTTGTGCCGTACTGGCGAGCCTTCAACGCGTCGATCCACGATTTTGCCGGCAACATCACGTACGATGAAGTGTGGTACACGAACGCCGTCCACGAGAACCACCAGTTATTCATCGTCACGCCATTAGACTTCGTCTCCACGCTGCTGCCGCACGTGGGATTGTTGCTGTGTATGCTCAGTATCAAACGTCGCATCGTCCGAGTGTCCCCGACGCCAGAACACGTCAATTTTCGGCGGAATTCCAGTGATCTCCACCCTTTCACACGAACGCGATGGCTTCAATACGCTCTCTGTGGCTGGGGCGCCGCTGTCCTCGTTGCTCATTTCACAGCTCAGTATGATCCATCAAAAATTCCGAGCTGCAGGCTCCACAACAAC
This sequence comes from Pythium dissotocum, assembly GCA_023336355.1. NCBI lineage: Eukaryota > Oomycota > Peronosporomycetes > Pythiales > Pythiaceae > Pythium > Pythium dissotocum. The sequence continues at coordinate 1,619 of JAADWY010000654.1, forward strand.
GCGTGATTCTCGAATCGATTCTCGTGCGTCGTTCTCGACCTCAATTGCCATCGCCTCGGCACGAATGGCTCTGGAATTGAACTGAATGCAGAGCTGAACAAACTCTCGCGATCGACGCTATCTCTTTTGGCGGTGACGCACTGTCCTCGGCTGGAAATGCCGTCTTTGATCCATCAATTCCCATTGTTAAACGGGCTCATCGTCGTTAACTCGACGCTCATCAACTGGGAAACGCCTGAAGATCACGGAATCTTGAGACTCGGCTACCTCGAGCTCATCCACGCCAACGTTTCTGGTGCAGGAGTCCTTCCTCCGGCGCTTGCGACTGGCCGAGTCGTGTTTACAGATCTGGAGATCTTTGGTTCCAATGTGAAAGAGCTTCCCGCAAAGATCGACATGCTGTGGCCGGAGCTGGTGGTGCTGTACATCGAGTTTACAGCCGTGGAGACCGTACCGCTGGCTGTGTTTCGACTAGAGCACCTCCAGTTCATTTCGCTTGTTGGAAACGGTATCCGCCGTTTGCCTCACGACGCGTTAACTCCGTTTCACGAGCCTCAACTGCGGTATCTCATACTGTCGGGGAATCCACTCGAGTCACTGCCACCACACATCAATGAGGAAAGCCTCTTCGTCCTGCAACAGCTCAGCATCGAAAACACGCTGATTGTGGAGCTGCCGCAGTGGACAGAGCGATGGTACGAGCAGTGTTCAACCGGCAAAAGCGACTGCGTAGTCGCGTTTGGGAGTCTGTGGTGTGAGACCGACGCGAATACGTCGCTGTCGGCTTCCACACGAACCCAGATCTGCTCAGAAGACAGAGGCAGCTCTCAAGGATTCATACCTGTTGATCGTGATGCCTCGCAACCCGCTCTCACATAGGTAGCCGCCCATGGAGCGTCTTGAAATCCTGTGACCACTCAGTCATTTGGCTGCCTTTCTTCATTTTCGGGATGACTTGGACGAACTGACCATCATTCCTGCTCGAAACGTATCCAACGCACGGTCGTTATTTACGGACGTATGAGTTGAAGTGACGTTAGATACGGTAAACCGAACCTAACGGGTCGTCTTCCTTTTTTTCTCTGCAGCTTTTTGTGTTCTGACGGGAATCCCGTCACGCGATGAGTTCCGCCAGTTGGCCGTCTCCTCTCTGTCTCTGGGTCTAAAACTCAACCAAACCAAAACCTAACCAGCAAACACAACGAGGTTAGACCAAGACATTCGACAAAGTCTAAAGACCGCCACCACCACATCCGACACCAACACCTTGACCATCCACCATGGGCTCCCGCAGTGCGCAGGAACTGGCCGAGAGCATCCTCTCTCTGTACGACGTGGGCGCGCCGAGCGACGAGACCATCGCGCGCTTCTACCACGCCGACGCCGTGTTCACGGACCCGCTCGTGCAGGTCCACGGCATCGAGAACATCCAGGCGCAGTTCCGCGTGCTGGGCAAGTTCATCAAGTCGTCCAAGGCCACGCTCGTGCGCGGCTCCATGGCCGGCTCCTCGGTGCTCACGATCGACAGCTCGATGGTCTACCGCCTCAAGCCATTTCCCAACTGGATGAAAGTCACGCTGCGCGTGTTCTCGGTGATCGAGCTCAAGAACGGCAAGATCGCGACCCACACGGACCACTTTGACTTCTTCTCCGTGCTGGCCAACATCCCGTTTGTGTCGTTCTTCTACAGCCAGTTCCGTCCGATGTTCGGCTCCACGAGCTCGGCCGTGATCCGCAAGCTGCTGGCGCCTGCGCCGGCGAACGCTGCGATCGCCAACGGCACCACGGCCGCGATGAACGGCAGGAAGGCCACGGCCACGGCCGCGCATTAAGACCAAGAGGAGGAAGAAGATCTGAAGCAGGAGAAAGGCGCGGCGTTTGATTGATTGATTGATTGATTCTATTAAGTTTGCATATATTCGTGCAGCGCTCACTGGCAAGCCGACGCATACGATACGAACACAGTTTGAAAGGAAGAAAAAGCAAGAAAAATAAAACAATACTTGTGACAGTCGGCAGACACCACTCGCTACAGGACCTTGTGGATTTTCTACAGGAGCTCACCGTTTGCGCATGGAGGCCGTGGGGTTGAAGGAGAAGTTGTCGAAGGTCGTGCTGAGGATGACCGACTGGTGGGTCAGCACGCTGTCCACGACGGGCTCCGACGTGAACTCCGGGTCGAAGTTGCCCACGTCCAGCTCGCTCTGCACGGTCGGACGCCACGGCGGCTCGATCTCGCGTCGCAGCAGTCGATCCCAGTTGATGTTGGCGAAGAACGGATGGCTGCGGATCTCGTGGGTGCCTCGCGAGCCCAGGCGGTTGCTCGGGTTGTGCTCCAGCAGTCCGGAGATCAGCGACGCCGCCTCGTGGGGCATCGCCGGCGGCATCTTCCGCAGGATGAAGCCCGGCGTCGAGATGTTGCGCTGCATGACCTGGCGGTTGTCGTCCCAGAACGGGTGCTCGCCCACCAGCATCTCATACAGGAACACACCCAGCGACCACCAGTCCACAGCGAAGCCGTACTTCTGGAAATCCAGCACTTCAGGCGCCAAATACTCTGGACTCCCCACCAGAGTACGCGCGCCATCATCCGCCACAACGTCCTGCTTCGATAAACCAAAGTCGGTGATACGCAAATGGCCGGACGCCTCCAGCAGAATATTCTCGGGCTTGAGATCACGGTAGGCCACCTTGCGACTATGCAAATGCTCCAGCGCCAGCACGAGCTCAGCTGCGTAAAACAACGACAGATCGTACGAAAACGCGCCGTTCATGTGCTGGAAAAGCTCGCCACCACTGCAAAAGTCGGTCACAAGATACAGTTTGTCCGCCGTTTGGAAAGAGAACCGAAGACGCGCGATGAACGGGTGGTCGATCTCTTCCAGAATGAGCCGCTCGGTCTTGATGTGTTCCTGGAGCCCACGACGCACGACGTTCTTCTTCCGCAGCACTTTCATGGCGTAGATCTCGTGGGTATCGATCTTGCGCACGAGAAACACCTTTCCGATGGATCCTTTGCCGATGACCTTGATCAGATCAAAGTCGCTCACAGAGACCGAGCTGCCACTTCCCGCACTGAGCACGGACGCTCGCATCGCGGACGTTCCGGCCATCGAATCTCGTCGAGGGTTCTTCGTCGGAGGGCCGTCGGGCATCTGACTCATACGGCGGCCTTGCTTCACGGTTCGTATCGACTCGAGACGACTGCGGATCCTACTAGGGATCAGCGATTTGGACTTGGACGCGGACTCGGTGATGAACTGGGCCGCCGTACAACCACGGTCGCGGACAGCGACAAAATACTTGAACGTCATCTCCTGGCTCATACTGATCGTGCGGGCCTTGTTGCTGCTGCCTCGTCGAGACAGTGAGGGATCCACGGACGTGTTGATATCTCCGACTGACAAACACGGTGACGGCTGGTCTTCGGACTGGGACTGGGGAATCGGATTGCCCATTGCGATCTTGGCGTTTGCCTTGAAGTTGATCGATCGCTGTCGCAGAAACTGACCCACCAGCGGAGACGTCTTGGTTGGGTCGATACGGTACGCACCTTCAGCAAAGACGATGCCTTTCAGTTTCTGTGCCACCTCGGCCTCTCGATTCTGGAGAAGCGTCGTCACGAGCTTGGCGCCAAACGAGTACGCGAGGATGTACACGTTCTTGGCCAGCGAGCGGCTGATGATGTGGTCCCAGACGTACAGCGTGTGCTCTTCAGGCGACGAGTTGTGGCGAATCGGGATCAGGTCGTTGCCCACCGTGACGCTGTTCGTCATCGGATTCAACACGACAGCTGAAAACCCATTGCTCTGCGCTCTTCGACACACTGGCAGCATCGAGCCGAGCTCGAGTCCTTCCTGGATCAGCAGATCGCGGCTCCAAATGCCCGGCTGCACGCCTCGTCCGCCGTTGATCACGATAAGCAGGTTGTTGTTGAGCTTCCAGTCAGCGGTCAGAAACACACTTGACCGCACTAGTTTCGGCTCGTTGGGCTGCATATCCAGCGGCAAATGCGCCTGCTTGAAGCTCAGCTCGGCCAGCATCTCCATTTGGATGTGGAAGATCGCGGCCTTGACGATCTCGTCGATCTCACCGGCTCGACTCTCGTCGCTCATGATCTCGTTCACGGCTTGGTTCGTAGCGCAGTGGCGGAGCGTACCGGCGTCGTCGAAATAGTAGCTCAGCTCTTCTAACGACTCAAGCTGGTCGGTCGTGGCGATCGATGGACGCTCGTCCGCACCACTGGATGAGGAGGAGGATCCGTTGGCGTCGGCGGGTACTGGAAGGCCGTGCTTGCGTAGAATGGCTTCAAAATCCTGCGGCGACAAGCACAGAATATACTGCTTACCGTCTTCAAACGCACATACGTCGGTGATGTGGCGCAGCGTCGTGGCGTCCAGAATGCGGCAGTTCTCGAGCATTCCTGGTGGCCGTTGGTCCGGTTCCATATCGTCACTGTAGCAGCCCTGACAAATCCATCGATATTGTGAGCAAAACGACAGCAAATCCGGTGGGAAAGGCGCGATACAGAACACACCATGACAAACTCGTTGACGGTGACGATCCACGGCTCCTCGGGCAGCGCGAACGCGAGCTCCGGCGCGCTCATGTGGAGCTGCTGGTTCACGATCTTGGCGAGCTGCACGAACACACGACGCGGCGGCATTATGGCTCAATTTCCGCCCGAAACACCGCGGTAGAATGCCCGTGATCTCCTCTATGAGACTGTGGTATGTACAACGTCGCCTGTAACCTCCCACTGTCGTGGAGACGCCCTCAATATACGTAAATGCGCGAGGCGTCGGGCGGCCGGCGGCGGCGTCTTCGTCCGATTGCACTTCCGTTTGTTTCCCTCTAAAATGCAGAGAGCCCGATTGGAGATATTGAAGGTTGCACGAATGTTGCGCGAAGGTACCAAAGCTGAGACCACATGTTCGAATGTTACGATGCTCTATATCAGTTTGTATCAGATGGTGGAAGCGACAAGGACAACTTCATGGGTGAGGAAGCGACGAGAAGCAATAGTAGCGACCAAATCCAGAGATCATGGCGAGTGTTCCTGCCAAGCTCTTACTACGAGGTGCACGCCGACAGGCAGCGCATGCGGCTGCGCGGTCGCGGATGCCCGTGTGCGCAGCTACCGATGCTAGTCGCGCCATCCACGCTGACGCCACTAGAGGCCATGTAGCAGGCGAGCCGGCCAGACGAGTGCTGTATGACCACCACACGCCGACGTCGCCTACGCAGAAGATCCTGTTGTCAGTGGTATCAGCGTTCACTGTGCTCGGAGATCCAGAGCGTGGTGATATGCTCGCGACGCTGGGCGAAGTCACAGGCCGCGAGGCGCTGCAGCGCGTCCACGCCAAGATGTGCTCGGATCCCGTCGGCACGCGGATCCTGATTGAACAGCCCAGCATCCGAAGCGACCAGATCGACATTGAGTACCTACGCGCTCTGCCTAAGGATACGTTTGGTTACGCGTACTCGCAGTTCATGGACGCCCATGGGTAAGGAAGGCAGTGCCTCTCGCTTGCAAGATGCTTGTTTGGATGGAACTAACCTCCATCTTCGTGCAGGTTTGAGGCGGATGGTCGCGCGTACGTCAAGTTCGTGGACGATCCGGAGCTGGCGTACGTCATGCGCCGCTTCCGCGAGCTCCACGACTTCTGGCACACGCTGTTCGGCCTGCCGCCGACGGTGTTTGGCGAGATCATCCTCAAATACGTGGAGTTAGTCCAGACCGGACTCCCTGTGTGTGCACTGAGCAGCTTCGTCGGCCCACTGCGCCTTTCCTCCGGTACGTGCTGTCGACTAAGCGACGACTGATGCAATAGTCAAGATACTAACGCCTTGGTGATGGATGCAGCTGAACGCAAGCGCCTCGTGGGCGAGTACATCCCGTGGGCGCACCGCGCTGGCAAGAACGCGCACTTCCTCATGAACGTCTACTACGAGAAGGAGTTCGAGACGCCGCTGGGCGAGCTGCGCCAGCGTCTGCGCATTGAGACGGCGCCGCCTGTGTGACGAATCCATACACACACACATAGCACATTAATACACTCGCTGTCTTCACGTCGTCTCTTCGTCTTCTTTTTCAAGTCCGCCATCATATTCAACCCGCGCACACAAGGCAGGCATGGAGGGGTCTGCGACGAGGGGAACAAAGTCCATCGAGATCTGTTCCGACCTGTAACGTTCTGTGGCGTTTCTTTCTGTCTGGCAGCCCCAGCATCAAGGGAGGGGAGAACTTCAACCGGAACAAATTTCGGTTGCGGCCGATGATGGCTCCTCACGCAATGCGATGGAGGATCCACTAGATTAGTTAGTGGATGCGGAACAGCTCTGTGAGAATCATTGCCGTGGTCGCCCACTGTACTGATAGAGTCCATAGAATCTTTTTTGGAATCTACGGTACAGATGCAGAAATCCAGTTCCGTCAGATCCCCCCGTCACACCTCTCCCATACTGTACCACACAAATAATGTATTTCGGCAGGTTTATTTTCAAGGAGCTGCAGCGAGACAGACGATGGGCATTCCGCATGTATGTTATTACAGAGGTATGCGGCTCTGCGCTGATTGCGGCGTTGGTTTTTGAAGTTGGCCGCAACCCCAAGCGCTATCAGAATGGTGGTCAATCAGCCCGGTTTTCTCCTCTGGCGCCAGCTCAGCCGAGTGCGTCCAGTGTGCTGAAGCCAACGCCAACACCAAACACCTCGAGTCGATCACCACGTGCTTTGAAGAAGTGCCGGCGATTGCGCGACTGCTGCAGCGCACTCATTCCGAAAGGTTTTTTCACGTACGCGCTCAGTCGACTCGACTCCGTACTGAACGAAGAGTGCCAGCTCCAGTCGACACGAGTGCAGTGAGTGCACTCCGCTCCCATCCACACACACACTCCACACGCTGCCGCCACGAAGCACTCGCAGGAAATATTCGCGTAGATCCCTTCAGTCAGCCGCTGAGCGCATCCAGTGTTCCAGCGTCCAGAGGTCAACTTGCGCTGCGCTGCTCATAATTGCCCCACCGCCATTTAGTCGTGTTGGTCACCAGCTGGATTTTCCGGATTCCAGTGTCGCAGGTTCCAGAGTTCTCGCCACGCTGCTTGACTTTGCTGGACCGGATCCAGCGCCATCCTGAGTTCCGGATTACCAACGAAACAGCCAGCCAGTGATATCCGGAAGACGGTTCCGCCGACGTTTCACGCGTCCTCACTTCCAACAAATCCACCAACATGAATGAGCTGATAGCGATCGTCGTCGTGCTCGGTATTTGGTTCGCGATGATGGCGATGTGCTTCTTCGCGTGGCGTTCCGGACAGAAGCGCCACGAGGCCATGACGCTCCACGCGCCGCTGCATCCAGAGTACGTTCTCCCTACTTCTTAGTTGCTCTCTGTGAAAAGATACACGCGATTAAACTCTCGACTTGCTCCTCTGTAGATCGACCGTCCATCGCATGGACGCGGCACTGAGCCAAGCGGGCGAAGGCTTCAACGAGTGTATCGGCTGCGGCTTCCAGAACTTCAAGCGCTCGATCTTCTGCCAGCTCTGCGGCGAAGCCATCGACGAGCCGCTGCGCAATCCGATTGAAAGCCGCAAGGACAAGAAGAACGGACGAGAGAGCAGCACCAAGGGCATCCTGTCCACGTCCTCTGTGACCTCCCCACGGAGGGAGATGCTGTCGTCCGTCACCAACGTCACGCGCCAACACCGCGCAAGGTGCGTTTGCTCAAACACCACGTTTGTGTGGTGCTGGAATATTATATTGACTGAGTTTCACTATAGGAAACGCCGCGAATGGGTGCGAGAGGTGGATGCCTCTGGCCAGTACAAGTGGAAGCGAGCAGGCGACGCTACGACCGACGCAAGCGCTGCTTCGTTACCCAGCTACGTGCTGCGCTTTTTCCCGTCGTTCCTGCATGAAGTCGACTTGAAGATCGTGGACGACGACATTTATTCCGACACTGCGAGTACGGGCGGAGAGGACGACGAGACCCAGGGAACTACTGCGGCTACTACTGGGCGAAGCATCCGGAGTCCGATCCAGGTGACGCTCGCGGAACGGATTGCTGGATTGACTGACGAATGCGAGAGCATGCGCGTGGTTCTTGAGGACGTGGAGACTGCCGACGCGTCCGTGTTCCCCGTGGAGGTCGAGTCGACGCTGGACGCAGACAAACTGGACGGTGACGCCAAGGCGTTCCACGCTCGGTTCCAGCACGACTTTCCAACGAAACTAGCCGAGTTTGTGCGGCTCACGACGCGGATCTTTGTTCCGCCCGATGAACTCCACATGAAGATGCACTTGGATCGAGAGACCGTGGTCGAAGACTCGATGAAACTCATGGCGTTGATCCAGGAAAAGGACGTCCGCGTGGCGTTCCGCATCGACTTTGTGAACGAGAAGGCTGTGGACGCAGGCGGCGTGTACCGAGAATGGTTCTTGCTGCTCAACGAAGGGCTTGTGCGGCCTGAAAAGGGAATATTCCGATGCGTGGACAAAGCCGAGCAAACGTTCTACTTGAACCCGCAGTCCAAGCACGATATTGGTGACGATCACTTGCTGTACTTTCTCGCGACGGGTCGGCTAGTGGGGCGCTCGCTACTGGAAGGCAACGCTACGGGCTTCCACTTGTCTCTGCCGCTGCTCAAGCTCATGCTGGGCCAGCCTTTGAGCTTCTACGACCTCGAGTTCTTTGATCCGGAGGCGTTCAAGAGCATGCTGTGGCTGCTGGACCACGAGGGCGTCGACTCACTGTGTCTCGACTTCAGTGTGACCGAGAAAGTAGGCGACAACATGGTCACGGTCGACTTGATCCCCAATGGAAGCAACGTGTCCGTGACGGACGCCAACAAGCTCCAGTACATTGACCGACTCTTCCGGTATCGGCTATTTGAAAGCGTCACGCCGCAGCTCTACGCGTTCCTGCGGGGCGTGTACGAAGTGATCCCGAGCGAGATCTTCATGATGTTTGACGCCGAAGAGCTCGACATTGTGCTCTGCGGCGCCGACGAGATCGACGTGGACGACTGGGAACGCAACACCAAGTACACGAGCGACCTATACAAGCACCCGTGTCTCAAGTGGTTCTGGGAGATCGTACGCGAGATGTCGAACGAGTACCGAAGAAGGCTGCTCCAGTTTGCCACGGGCTCGTCACGCGTGCCGTTCTCGGGATTCAGTGGGCTCACGAGCTACGACGGACGCGTGTGTCCGTTCACACTCAAGGGCGTCCCGCTGTCGGACGACGGCTACATCCGCAGCCACGCGTGCTTCAACCGACTCGATCTGCCACGCCACACGGACAAGCAGAAGCTCAAGACGCTGCTGTACGCGATCCTGAACACGGAGCAACATGGCTTCACGATCTCCTAGGGTACTCACTCACTGCACGCGTCCCCCATTGCATGGCTAGCAACTGAATTAATACTCCTTCTTTGTCGTACACGAATACAAGAAGTCCAAGTGCGTTTTGATCATGAAGTCGCAAATAAAAAAAGGCGTTGATTTACATACACATGAGGGGCGTTTCATTTGGCAAAACCATGAAGAGACAGTCGAGACTATGAAAGCCCTAGCAAGAGTACGCGGCCACGATTGCCACTGTACTCTTTTTCCAAAACTTGGCCTCCAGCTTAGGCGCAGGCAGGACGCGTGGTGGCTGGCGCCGTGGTGGCCGGTGCCGTGGTGGCAGGAGCCGTCGTGGCAGGAGCCGTCGTGGTTGGGGGAGGAGCCGTCGTGGTTGGAGGAGGAGCCGTGGTGGTTGGCACTGGAGTCACGGTGGTAGGCGCTGGCGTCGGTGGCGTGAAGCCGCAGACCTTGACGGCGTCGTCCACGAGCGTGGCGTAGAAGTTGACCTTGGTGCCGGCCACGGTGTAGTAGCACTCGCCCTCGACTGGTCGCGTGGCGAGCGTGTTGTACACGACCTGCTCGCAGGCCTTGCTCTTACAGAAGAGCGCGTAGGTCGTGGCGTTCGGCAGGAAGGCCGGGTACATCTTGTACGGCGTGATGTCGGTCGTGCAGGTCGTGACGTTCGGGCTCGAGATCCACGGCTTGAACACGGCCGTGACACAGGCGTTCGAGACGACCTGCGCAGACGACGTGGCCACCGAGGCGGCGACGACAAGGGCGACAGCAGCGAACTTCATTGTATTGGGTCTGGTAACTGAGGGGGAGAATAGTAATTCGACTTGAACAAGGCAAATTCCGGAATGAAGAAGACTGAGCAGGCAAGCCAGAGAGGAGGTGGGAAGTTGAGGATTTGTATGCCGGTGCCACGCGGGAAAACAAGACACGCAGTTGGAGGAGAAAGGCTGAAGAACAGGAGGAAGAGCAAGAGGAGGAAGGAGGAGAAGGAGTCGCACGTGTGTGTGCGGGTCACGCTGCGAGCTGGCGAACCGCAAGGGTTGCAAACCCAGTTTCCATTTTGTAGGAAGAGCGCCTCGCTTTTTGGTGCAATGCCGCCTTTCTCTGGCCCAATAGAAGCCCTGAACTCCACGCTGGAGGGCTGATCTCAACACAGCGGATTCTGGTGCAGTGTAGATTCTCAGGAAACTCTCAGTGAGGTTTTGTATGCAATGGCGTTGCATTTGCAGTGGCATTTGGCTTGCGGCGGGCATCCCTTGGGCGAGATGGGCTCACTGGGTGTCGACCTGGAAGAGCCGGCCAGTCAGTTGGGCCTTGCGCACAAGTCAGACCGCGGCAGTGATTTATGGAGTTTAGTATACTTCACTTGGTGTTTTTATGGCGGTCTAAACTTTTGATGGACAGTTGAAGTGAGAAGAGTTCTTGTTCAACATCCCACTATCACTGCTTCCCGCACAAAAAACAAACTGCCGCAAAACCGGAATGGAATCGGGAAACACAGTCGATTACTATGGGCCTGTCAGTCCGTGGAGGAAAGAAGCTCTTCATTTTGTTTTTTCCCCCACAAGAGTAGTCGTGCCACTCAACGTGTGATAATTTTGGTTTGTTGTTGGGCCTTTTCCATACGGTAACTTTTTTTGATTTTATGGACGATGGCTGATGTGGCCGTTCTCATTGATGTTTTGTTTGCAACTGCGTGAAACACCAGAACCAGGAAACAAACAAACAAACAAACAGCCCAGTAATAGCCTGTCCCGCCCCACAAACGCTGAGTTCCATCATCTTTGAAGCTCCGGGTTTTTCCCTTGATGACGGTCAATCAGTGACTGATCAACAGGGCCGTGGTTGATTTGTCTGGTGCTGATGATGTTCAAACCGTGGCCCCGACACAATATTCAAATACAAATCCACAGTTTTCACAAGAACTTCGAGAAGAAGAGAAGACGACGCAACTCACCCAGAACACAGTTCTCCCGGCGCGCATCTTCGCCTTCCATCCACGTCGTTATCTCGGAAGTCGTCGGACGTGGTGGGCTCCAAAAATCAATCTCCGTTGATGTTGGAGCCTCCAACATCAACGGGGATTTTTGACCAGAGTTCAGCACCCCAGAGTCAGCAAACATCAGTCGATGGTCTCTGCTTCAACATTCCGAACTCCCAAGGCGTTGCATTGCTCCTACAGTACACTCTACAGTGTTCAGTACCTGATCAATCGATCTCGATGGAGAATGGAACGCTTAGCCTCGTCGCATGTAGCGGATCCTGTATTGCCGGTCTACAGCGCTACCAAATCCATCAAAAGTATGAGGCAAAGATCTGCGCGTTGCATGATATATGTGGGTGGTCTTTTCTCGTTGGTTAAACCTAATATTTGTGCGTCGCTGACGCCATGGTCTCCAGTAGCAACTCCCGCAACGCCTCCATTTCCTTCGCGAGTCGGTCCACCTCTCCACGCAGCTTCACAGTCTCCTGGTTGGCCTGTTTGATCGCCTCTACCAGCACGGCCACCACACGCGCGTACGCCACGTACTTGAATCCATCGGCGTCCTGTGCGACGACCTGAGGCAGCACGCGTTCCACTTCCTGAGCCACAAAGCCCACTTCACGTCGGTCACTGAAGTGGCGAGTCGGAAAGTCCTCGGTTCGGTAGGCGTACTCCACGCCCTGCAGCTTCTTGACCATTTCCAGTGCGTCTTCACTGCGAATAGGCTCGATATCCTTCTTGAATCGAGCGTCGGACGCGTCGATATACGCTCCTGACCCCATGACCTGGCCGTCGACAGTGATACCCGCACCGAAATACGCCTGGTTCTCGACAAAAAGCTCGCCGCTGACCTCCACCATCTCGATATCCGTCATATTCACGTTGCTGATGTGGCCGCCGACGATCTCCACGCCTCGCAACTCACTTTGGGACATATCAATGTGCCCAGAAAGGCTGCGGGCCTCCAGTTTGTCCACTGACAGCACGCCTGTCGCTGGATCAAACTTGAGCTGCTCATCTTGCGTGAGCTCGCCGCCTTTGCCGTACAACGCAACGTACCCAGCACGCTGGCTCGCGACCTGGAGGTTGTTTACCGTGAGCTTGACCTCGCCAAAGTTAAGATCATTCGCGGCTTCGAAGCTTTTGACGCCTGTGATCACCGAGGTGTCGAAGGACGCGGCAGTCAGTGCTCGCCACATCCGACCGTCGAATACAAAGATCGCAGCCGACGCTGGCTTGACAGACACGTCTCCGTTGAGCGGCTCGTCGTCCTCGTTCTGGATCACGAGAAGCTGGCCGGCGTACGTATCGCTGCTGCTGTCAAGCTTCACGTGGTTGGCGGCCGAGACGCCGTCGTTCGTGATCTTGACGTAGCTGTGCGTACTGGGGATCACGATCGTCTCACCGGCTTCGATTTTGGTGTGGGAGAACACGACTTGGGCCTGCGAGACGAGCGCACCGGCCGAGATGATGCGGCCGTTGTTCAGTGTTGAGATATCACCACGAGTCCGCACGCTGCCGTCGCTCTCCACACTGAAGATACTGTCAGGGATACCTTCGTCGTTGCTGTAGGCCTCCAGCAGCCGAAAGGGCGGGTCGGAAGAGCTGTGATTCACGACGAAATCGAGCATGCTACCAGAGTAGTGCTTGTGGCCGGAGCGCAGCGTCAATACAGGGCCGTTGATGTGGTTGTTGCAGACGTCGAGGCCTCCGTCTTGGATACTGAAGCCATCCCGAGTCGTGACAGTGCCCGACTCGACGTTAATCCCTCCACTCCTGACGAGAAGACCCCCTGAGTGGATGATCTGGCCGCCAGACGCGATTTCGACGCCTCCAGCGCCGACCTTCAAGCCGCCGCTTTTGATCTGGGTCTCACCTGAGCCCAGCACTTGGAATGCCGCGAAGCCATCGACTGATGACGACGCAGAGATCAGCGGAGTCGTCGGAGAAGCGGACTGGACGTGAAGCACGGATACACCTGGACCCGTTGGCTTGGCAGTGCTTGTGACGGTCATCACGTGCTGAGCTGGTGACGAAGATTCTACGGCTACAACTCCGTTCTGGACTTGTAAATTGCCTTCACGGACTTGGATGTTGTCGTTGCTGACTTCCAGACCGCCCTGCATGACTTGGACGCCGTCCGTCAGCACCTGAAGCCCTCCACGATGCACTTTCAGTCCTCCCTTGAGGATTTCCATTCCGCCTTCGTGGGCAACCAGCGTCCCTGAGCTGCTGATACGGAAGAGAATCGAACTCTGCTTGGTGATACGCAGGAAATCCACGGTGTACGATGTACTGGCCGTCTCCAATCTCAACAGCGGCTCGGTCAAGATGACAGCGTCTCCTGCATCAGTGGCGATCAAGTGAACGTTTCCATTCTGGACCTTGAGATCCGCGCTTTTGAGTAACACGCTGCTCCCCTTGTGGACGCGTAGCTGGCCATCTTGAACTACAAGGTCTCCGTCCTTTAGGTACACGGAACCTTGATGGAACACCGTATCACCAGCGCCGTCCATGGAAAACACCGTCGCGCCACCAATATCGGCCTTGATGAGGTTGAACTCTGTCGAGTGGCCTCGTTTCGCCGACACTCGGAGCACGTTTCCTCGGAAAAACGGGCCTTGCGATGGTGCTACAAGGATGTCCTCTTCGTCCTTGTTGTTGGCGCAGTTGTCGCCGTAGTATCCATCGTCACACGTGCAGATACCCGTCGCGTCATTGCAGAGACCGTGGCTGCTACACGGCCCGTACGGCTTGACGTCTCCATCATCGACGCTCTGGAACGCGCACTGGATGGAGCCAGCGTTCCCCATAGGAACGCCGTTCTTCGTGACGTGTACGGCGCTGGCATCGCACCAAAAGTCACGCGTGTTGGGGTTTCCGTCGTGACGATAGAGGTTGTTCATCACAGGGTACACGGGGAACGCCTGCACTGCGATCTCGTACACGGCGGACGCAGGCGCATTGAACTCCACACGCTCACACGACTATACAGACAAGCGTTGATTAGTGCTGACGCACTAGGAGAAGCCCACCAGCTATAGAGGAAACGTACGACTTGCGCGAGGTTCTGGAAGCGACGGAAGACGCGAGCGCAGGCGTCGCTCGTGAGATCCTGCAGCGGCGCCTCTAGTTCGACCGAGTGCGCGTGGAAATTCAAGATGAACTTGCCCTGTAGAACATACTGAGATGCCGCGGACGCTGGTAGATCACGCAGAGAGGCCGGTGCCGTGACTACGAGCCGAAGCTTCTTGTCCGACTTCGCAGACGACGTCGGGTCCACGCCGTGCGGACACATTTCTGGAGATACAACCAGTGATTAAATGAGTACAAGATCCGCATTTGCATGGATAGAAAAAGAGGACGTACTCTTGCTGCAGTCGTGGCCGTGGAAGCCCCACTGGCAGTTGCAGACGTGCTCGCCCTGGCGGTTGATGGCGCACGAGCCATGGAGCGAGCACTGGTTCGGAGACCCAGGACAGCGACGACCAGCGGCCTGTTGCGCAGAGGCCACGCACGCCCACGCCGCCACTAGAGAGGTCAATAGTAGCAGTAAGAAACCACGCATTTCCAAGAGTCGAATGCCAAATGGAAATTTGGGACGAGTGCATTAGCGGATCTGTAGAAAGATCGCACCATTTGATGAGCATGAAAGGTCACGGACTCTGATTCACGTGGACCACACAAATACTCATCCCCGAAATGATGTGACACACATGAATCGCTATATCCGGTATTTCAGCCAATAAAATGGCTTGAATCGGCACCTCCAGAAAGACGCAACCCATTCCGAAGTCAAAATGGGAGGAAACCTCCTGCCATCCAGTATGAGCTGCTCGCGGAAGGGCTCGGTTTCGTCGGCTCTAGGACCTCTACGCGCGTCGCTGTTGCTGTGTACTGTATGTCTATGCATCAGCGCTGTCGCTGGCATCCCGTCGGTGCCTGTGGAGTCGTTCTCTCTCTCCGCCATCGAGCACAAGACCGACGACACTGTGTTGGAATTAGTCGCCGCGCTCGAATCCAAGGGCATTATCGCGATCCGTGACGTCCCAGAGTACGCGGCACTGCGCAGGCGCTTTCTATCAGTAGCTACCCACTGTGTGGCGTCGTCACCCGCTGGAATCCAGTCCAAGACGCTGCGTGACGGCACGCGACGCACCACCATCACCACGCAGACCCAGTACAACAACCCACAGTTCGCCAAGAGTGCTGTGGAGAAAGATTGCGCCGAGTATATGGCAGTGCTACGAGCCTTCAGTGAACTGCTGAACACTGTGGCTGCGACGCTCGCGAGGACCATCGATACGGCGTTGAAAGGCCCAGAATCCCACGCGAAATCGGCGTCGAAACTCGAGGAAATCGTGAAGCAGGCGCATCATTTGGACCATTTCCACTCGTACACGTCGACTTCCAATGGGGATAACAAGCCAGTCGAACCGAGCGACGATGACGCGTCGACACAGGAAGCCGTGCTGAGTCTGGACTTGCACACGGACAACGGCGTGATGATCCTCATGACGACGCCCGAGTTCTACTCGCTGCAGGGCGAGACGCCTCAGCGAGTGTCCAGAGACGAGATCAAGACCGGACCGACGGTGTCAGCAGGGTTGCTGATCAAGCAGCCGCGTCAGCTGCACGTCGTCCAGCCAGTGCTTAAGGACGACGAGCTTATCGTGATGATCGGAGAAGGGTACCGGTCGTGGATGTACTCGAAACTCGGCTTCAAGCCTGTGCTCCACGGCATGCAGATGCCACAGTTCTCACGAGAGCTGGGGAAGATTTCCAGGTCGTGGTTCGGCAAGATGATCCTGTTACCAAAGACCCACGAGATCAAGAGCCTCGGTATCACGTTTGAAGAGTACTCGCACCGAGCCACATCGTACGTGCTGGGCCACAAAGGGACCGAGGGCTTCAGTGCCGTGGCGTGTCCGCCAAACTCCAAGCTCGTGGAGTCGGACAAAGCGTGTGCGTTGAAGCTCTACGAGCCGCTTCCTGACTCGCAGTCGTCAAGCGAAGAGTGCAATCTCATGTGCAACACGCACTCGGACGAGGAGTGCCAGGCACTTTGCCAGTACGTCGCGACGGTCCCAAGCGGCGGCGTGGACTGCTGGATGCTGTGTCTGGCCAACGACGTGTGTGGAAGTGGAGAAGTCGCCCAGTGTGATCCTACAGGAAAGCAGCAAACCGTGTGTGTGGCAGCCAAGGCACAGTGATAATGGAGACCGTAACGGAGGTATCAGGTAATAGGGTCTTCTAACTTGGTGATGACCATTTGTATGCTTAATACAGCAACTCGTGACCCTGTACGACAGCATTCTCGTCATCCTGACAGCCAAGAAATCCATGCAAATGCCCAGCATCTCCCGAGAAAGGCGGCCACCTGGGACCGACGATGAACATTTTCCAAGAAAGGATCGCAAATACAGGCTACTCCAGCTCACGAAGCCAGCACGCATTGGCCTTTTGGACTGCTCATTGTGCGTTTTCTCGCCAGCAGCTCAAGTCTCCTTCCCAGTCAGCAGCCTCTCCACACGCCAAGTCCCAAGCACCATGAAGTTCGCTGTCATCGCCGCGTTTGCCGCCGTCGCTGTCTCCTCGTGCTCTGCCGCTGAC
>JAADWY010000655.1:0-18547 GCA_023336355.1 Pythium dissotocum
CTTCAGTGGCGAGTTCATGACTGATGAGTCACGGGCTGGTCTTTTAGCGCTGGCTTTGTTGTCTTCCGAAGCGGTGCTTCGCTTCGCTGGGGCCATCGTCGATGTTGCTTGCAGCGAAAGTTGAGAACTGAGTCCAAGCTAGAAGTAAGCCCGATACCGAAGGAGAAAAAAAGAGAGAGAGAGAGAGAGAGGATGCTGGCGATCACACGGCAGTTTCATGATGGGAGGGAACCAGATTCATGTGAGAGAGGATACTGATCAACTTCATCAGCAAGCCAGGTAAGAATGAAAGGTGGGCAGCAGTACCCCTCTCCAGAGTTGTCTAGAGAGTGTCATGGACCAACACCTTTGAGAAGAGGGTGTAACGTGTGCATTCTGACAGGTTTAGAAGATCAAGAGAATCACATCGTGCATGCAGATGGGCAAAGTTTCGAATGAGCTCTTCCAAAATCAACTTAATTCATTAGAGTGCCCGGTGGTGTACCGGTATTATTGTACCGAAGCAAAAAAAGAACTACGCCTTCCCCGCTGAAAGGCGGGCGTGCAGTACGGTATCTCTCTAAGTTCGCCCGCTCGAAAGGTCAGGTCGCGCGCGATTGACTGGGACAATACAGACAATGAAACTCCAGCGCCGGCCGCCGCGGCGACTCGTGCGTCCTGGGCATCAACGGACGCTTCTCGCGCGTGGAGCAACATGGAAGACGATGATGCTGTCTACTACGATGATGACCACGGCGTTCCGACCGCCGAAGACGCACTAGGAGATGCGTACGAAGATATCCAGCAAACGCCTGACCACGGTAACGGCAGTGCGACCGCGGCGTCCGCAGAGCCGACCATCACGCCAGAGGAGATGCTGATGGAGCGCTTCCGTCTGCACAAGCAGCACGCGCGTCAGAAGGAGGGATTTCTGCGCAAGACGCGGCGTGAGGCGGCGCTGAGCAGCAGCAAGGCCAGTGTGAAGAAGTCCACGGGCAAGATGAAGCCTGTCAAGCCCATGCCATCGCCCGTCGTCGCGAAAGCCACGGCTGTGGAGCTAGCGCGCGTGGACCACAACAATCGCCCGCATCGCTGGAAGGACGCGCACGTGATCGTCCGCGAGATGGAGCAGAAGAGCTTCCAGCAAATGCTCAAGCACGACGAGCCCGTGCGGCTGTTTCCAGGACGACTGCGCAAGAAGATCTACAATGCAGAGGACGACAGTACTACGGAAGCGAGCGTCGTGCCAACGGCGTTGGCGATGGACACTGACGCTGGCGATGGCCACGGCGGTGGGCCGTCAATGGTGCCCGCGTCGCCGTCCTCACCAACGCGCCGCCTGGGCGTCGGCGTGGACGACGACGAGTTCCTCAAGATCGACCAGTCGCAGTTCCCGCTGCATCTCTTCGACAGCGACGAGCTCGAGTCCCACACGCCCAGCGAGTGGCTGCGCGTGTGTCCGAAAGGCGCGTCGCCGTACTTTCTCAAGGGTGAGTGGCGCTGGCGGTCGTGTGCCGTCCACAGCTACGATCCGGACAGGCACCAGTTTTTGATCCAGTTTTCCGGATCCGACAAGCAGAAGCACGTGCGTCGCATCAACTTGCGTTTCGAGACTGAGAGCCCTGAGATGTTCCAGCAACGCATCGACGCAGCCGTGAGACGTCGCGAGGTCGCCAAGGCCCAGCTGCGTTTCGACCATTTCCTGATGAAGCAGTCGGGTGCTGAGCTGCGATCCATGAGTCGAGCTCTGCTCGAGAAGATCCACCGCCGCGTTGTGGACGGACTGCCCGAGGAAGTGACGCTGCAGGACGGACACCCGGCCGCGACGCTGCTTCGTGGACTCACGGACACGACGATCCAGGACTACGCGCGCAGTATGAAGAAAGCCGTGCTCCACTACAAGCTGCGCAGTGACGTTGGGCTTCAGCAAAAGTACCTGGCGCTGAATCTCATGCTGCCGCCGCCACCGCCTGAGGCGCCGCAGTTTGGGAAGATCGAGATCCCGTCGCACGCGTTCCCCAAGCACCAGAAGCGTGTCAAAAGCGTCCACTTCACGTCGTCGACTCACCTTCTAGCCGTCCTGTTGAAGATGTATGCGGGTTGGGAGAAGACGTTCCAGAAGACGCTGCTAGTGCACGTGGATTTCCCGCCCAGCGTCGCCACGACCACCAAGAGCGGAAGTCTCACGCCGTCGCCCTCGGCCACGACGAAGGACACGTCCCACATGGAGTTCCCGTTCCGTCTGCTTGATTTTAAGGCGCTCCAGGCCGCCCACCAGAACAAGGCCGCTGAGATTCTGCTCGTTGACTGGCGCCGTACGATCGTGGAGAACATCATCGACAACCTTCAGGACCATTTCGACTTTTTCGTTGCGGACTACAACGTCTACTATGGCAGCAAACTCCAGCGTATGCTCACGGCGATCCAAGTGCGCATGGCTACGCAGTTGAGGCAAGTTGTGACTCGCACGACCCACGAGTGGGTCGACTTCGTGAAGAAAAACACGCCGTCACGTGAAGACCACGACGGCGTCGCCGTTGTCTCAGTGGCTGCCGCATCACAGGATCCGTGGCGGTCGTCGCGCAACTCGCTGTTCGATGTTCAACTCAACGTGACGGCGTCTGCAGCGGTGGTGGTAGAGCCGTCCTCAAAAGAGATCGTCAGCGCCATGCTGGAACCGCTCGACAGCCTTGTGGCGTGTGTACACGAGGTCGAAGTCATTGATTGTGAAGTGATGTCGCTCCTGGGCCTTGACCGTCGCCGATTGATCGATCTTGAAGGTGACCAGGCGGTGGTGAAGGAAGTCTTGGAGGCACTATCAGCGGCAAAGACCGAAATTACGCGCATGATCGAACGTGCTATGGTCGCAGCGCAGCAACTCGCGGCCCAGTACGCGAAGTTCACCGACTTTTTGAGCTTTGACGTGGCAAAGTTTCTCATGGACCTGCGCAATCTCGAAGGACTCACGCCACAGGAGTATTTGATAGAGATCTGCACGCAAATCCGACGATTCCACGAGCTCAGCTTCAAGATCGACGTCATCTCGTACGACGCTGTCGCCTTCCCGCTTGTGTGCGTGTCCACGAGTCATCTCAAGAGCTTCCTCAAGACCAGAGCTCTGCACATTCGTGACGTGCTGATTGACAGTATTGTGCGCGACGCGCGTGAGAAGAACATGGATATCACACTGCGGTACGAATCGATTCTACGAAGGATCCAAGAGAAGCCGACGAACGAGGCGCAATTGGCCAAGCTGAAGGAGTTTGTGAACGAGTCGAAGAAGACAATCGCTGGCATGATCCAGGAGGTGAACGTGATCCACGAGCGACTGGATGCTCTCCACGAGTTTTCGTGCAAGCTGAGTATTGAAGACTTCAAGCTGGCGTATTCGACGAAAGAGTGGCCGCTACGCGTCGCGCAGGCCGCTGACTCGTGTGATTCTGCCTTGGAGGAAGACAAGATTCGCATGATGGACAAGCTGTCGCTCGAGAAAGAGGCGTTTGAAGTCGATCTCGAGCGATTCGAGCAGGATGTCCAGGCGTTCAAGGGCTACGGCGAGATCGACCATACAGAGAAGTACGTGGAGCTCGCTGTCAGTTTGTTTGACTCACTCCAGGATGCCAAGGCCAAGGCTGCTGACTTCAATGGGCGTGAGGCTGTGTTCAACTTTCCGCCGACCGAGTACTCGATCCTGGGCAAGCTCGAAGCGGACTTTGCGCCGTACTACAAGCTGTGGACGATGTGTAGCGAGTTCAACCAGAGCCGCCAAGCGTGGTTGAATGGGTCGTTTCTTGAGCTCAAGGGCAGTGAGATCGAAGCGCTCGTGACAGAGTGGTGGAAGACGTCGTACAAGCTGAGCAAGACACTGATGGAAGAAGCACCGGGATCTGCGGAGGTTGCGCTCACGCTGCGAGAACGTACGGAGGAGTTCAAGGCGTATCTGCCCGTGATTCAGGCCCTCGCTAGTCCGGCACTTCAGGAGCGACATTGGGAGACACTGCGGTCCAAGATCGGCTTCGAGGAGAGTGAAGACGAGCTCACACTGCAGCTTTTGCTGGAGAAAGGCATCACGGCGCACATGGAATCGATTCAGGAGATCGGCACATTCGCTGAGAAAGAGTACTCACTGCAGAAGAACCTGAACGCGATGATCAGCGAGTGGGAGAAGATCGAGTTTGAGTGTGTGCCGTACAGAGAGACGGGCACGTACCTGGTCAAGAGCACGGAGGATATCGTGACACTCTTGGATGACCACTTGGTCAAGACCCAGACGATGCGTGGCTCTCCGTACATTAAGAGCATCGAGAAAGACTGCAAGGCCTGGGAGAAGAAGCTACAGTACGCGCAGCAGTTACTCGACGAGTGGATGAACTGCCAGCGCACGTGGTTGTATCTCGAAGCCATCTTCAGCAGTGAAGATATCATGCGGCAAATGCCCACGGAGGCGAGACGCTTTGCGAGTGTGGACGCGTTGTGGCGCAAGACGATGGAGGACACCGTGGCGGACCCGAACTTCATGAACGTCGTGGCGATGGACAAGCTGCTGCAGAAGTTCCAGAAGGCCAACGAGAAGCTGGACGAAATCCAGAAGGGCCTGAACGATTACCTGGAGATGAAGCGGCTGTACTTTCCGCGGTTTTTCTTCCTCTCAAACGATGAATTGCTCGAGATTCTGTCGCAGACCAAGGAACCGAAGGCCGTGCAGCCGCATTTGGGCAAGTGTTTCGAAGGTGTGAACAAAGTCACGTTCACAGACTCGCTGATGATCACCGAGATGATCTCTGCTGAAGGTGAGACGGTGCCCTTGCGCCAGCCTGTGAACCCGGAGAGTACCAAGAACAAGGGCAACGTCGAGATGTGGTTACTGGAGGTCGAGCAGTCGCAGTGGGACTCAATTCGCGACCACACGCAGCGCGCAGTCGGCACGTACCCGTTGGAGCCGCGCAATACGTGGATTCTGAATTGGCCAGCGCAGGTCGTGCTGGCAGCGTCGCAAGTGTATTGGACGCAGGACGTGACGCGCGCGATCATCTCCAAGGGTAACTTCGGGCTGCAAGAGTACCTGGAAGAGCTCAATCGGCAACTGGACTCTGTCGTGATCTTGGTCCGTGGCTCGCTGACCAAACTTCAGCGGACGACGATTGGTGCTCTGGTCGTGATCGACGTCCACGCGCGCGATACCATCGCGCAGATGATCGTAAAGGGCGTGGAAAACGACCAG
This sequence comes from Pythium dissotocum, assembly GCA_023336355.1. Lineage (NCBI taxonomy): Eukaryota > Oomycota > Peronosporomycetes > Pythiales > Pythiaceae > Pythium > Pythium dissotocum. The sequence continues at coordinate 5,201 of JAADWY010000655.1, forward strand.
GATTTCGAGTGGATCGCGCAATTGCGGTACTACTGGTTCGAAGGCGTCAAGACAGCGAAGGAGTTCGACCTCCAGGCTCGGATCGTGAACGCCCGCGTCAAGTACGGGTACGAATACCTGGGTAACACCATGCGGTTGGTGATCACGCCGCTCACGGATCGCTGCTACCGTACGATGATGGGGGCGATCGATCTGCTATACGGCGGTGCACCTGAAGGCCCTGCCGGTACAGGCAAAACGGAGACCGTGAAGGATTTGTCCAAGGCGATTGCGATCCAGTGTGTCGTGTTCAACTGTTCCGACGGGTTGGACTACTTGGCTATGGCCAAGTTTTTCAAAGGACTTGCTGGCTGTGGCTCGTGGTGTTGCTTTGACGAGTTCAATCGAATCAATATCGAAGTGTTGTCGGTGATCGCGCAGCAGATTCTGACCATCAACGAAGGAAAGAAGGCCAACGTGGACAAATTCCTGTTTGAAGGCACGTTTATCAAGCTGAACCCGAGTGCGAACGTGTTCATCACGATGAATCCTGGCTACGCAGGGCGTGCTGAGCTGCCCGACAACCTCAAGGCGCTGTTCCGACCGTGTGCGATGATGGTGCCGGACTACGCGCTGATTTCGGAGATCCGTTTGTACTCGTTCGGTTTCGCGAACGCGCGTAGCATGGCACGCAAGCTCACGCAGGTGTTGCAGCTCTCGAGCGAGCAGCTCAGTTCGCAGAAGCACTACGACTACGGCATGCGTGCGGTCAACTCGATTCTTGTGGCGTGTGGTGCGCTGCGTCAGCAGCTCGGAAACGATCCGTTCTGGACCGAAGACAAGATCGTCTTGCGGTCCGTTCAGGACGTCAACTTGCCTAAGTTCACGACAGACGACTTGCCGCTGTTCCGAGGCATCACGAGTGATTTGTTCCCAGGCGCGAACCTTCCAAACCCAGACCACGGCCCGCTGCTCGCGACGATTGACGCGACGTGCGAGCGTGGCGTGTCCATTGTTCCTGACGTGACGATCCCGTTGGAGTGCAAGCCCGAGTTCAAGATGAAGGTCGTGCAGTACTACGAGACTGTTCAAGTGCGTCACGGTCTCATGATCGTTGGCCAGACTGGATCAGGAAAGACGTGTGTTGTTCACACATTGGCCACCGCCATGACTGCTTGCCATGTTGAGACGGACGGCAAGTTCCAGCAGCGCGTGCATATCCACACGATGAACCCCAAGTCGATCACGAGCGGACAGTTGTACGGCAACTTCGACGAGAACACACACGAGTGGAGTGACGGCGTGCTTGCTTGTACTTACCGAGAGTGCGCTCGTGACACGAGTCCAGACCTGCAGTGGGTGATGTTTGATGGCCCCGTCGACGCTGTGTGGATCGAGAACATGAACACAGTGCTGGACGACAACAAGAAGCTGTGCCTCATGAGTGGCGAGATCGTGAAGATGACCGACCGCATGCGTATGATGTTCGAGACTGAAGACTTGGAAGAGGCCTCACCAGCGACGGTTTCTCGCGTCGGCATGGTGTTCCTAGAGCCGAAGAACTTGGGCTGGGAGGTGCTTCTGCGCACGTGGCTGCGTACGCGGATTCCGCACGAGTTCAGTTCCCAGAAAGAGTTCATTCTGGAGACGTGTCTGTGGATCGTGCCGCCGATGCTGTTCTTTGTGGAAAAGAACTGTGTTGTGCCGACGCCCGTGACGTTCTTGGAGCACGGCGCTTCGCTGCTCCGTCTTCTGGAGTGTGCGCTGCGGTTTGCCTTAGAAAACCCCGAAGGTTTGGGATCTGATCTTCAGAAAGTACTCGAAGGATTGATCGTCAAGAGCATCATCTGGACCATTGGTGCGTGTGTGGATGCTCGTTCGCGCGTGCTATTCGACAAGTATTTGCGCGACTTCGTCACAGGCAAGGCAGCAGAAGAAAGCGTCGCGTTCCACGACTTCCTGAGCAAAAACCCTCACTACCAGGTCTCTACGCGCGTGCTCAACGTGTCTTTCCCAGAGGATATGCTCGTGTATGACTACCGATTCGACACCAAGCGCTGCATCTGGAGCAACTGGATGGAAAGTGCCGGCAACTTCGTGATCCCGCGAGATGCGCAGTTCGCTTTGATCCTCGTCCCGACGATCGATACAGAGCGTAATGCGTGGCTGTTGGACAACCTCCTTCGACGCAACATGCACGTGCTGTGCACAGGCGACACGGGTACGGGCAAGTCAGTGTCCATCAAGAAGAAGATCCTCTCAGGCCTGGACTCGACGCAGTTCTCAAGTATCTTCATGAACTTCAGCGCTCAGACAAGCGCCAACCAGACGCAAGACATCATTGAAAGCAAGCTGGACAAGCGTCGTAAGGGCGTGCTCGCTCCTCCACTGGGAATGAGCTGCATCATCTTCGTAGACGATCTCAACATGCCAGCGAAAGAGACGTACGGCGCTCAACCGCCTATTGAACTGTTGCGGCAGTGGATGGGCCACGGGGGCTGGTACAACCGCAAGGACAACACGTTCACGCAGCTCGTGGATATTCAGTTCATCGCGGCTATGGGTCCTCCTGGCGGCGGCCGCACGAAGATCACGCAGCGGTACATTCGGTACTTCAACCTGATCAACTTCGTGCCGTTCGACAACGACTCACTCAAGACAATCTTCACGCGCATCACGGACTGGTTCCTCATGCAGTTTCCGGGACAAGTGAAGGCGCTTAGCGGCGGAGTCGTATGCGCGACCATCGATCTGTACAACACCATCTCAGCGTCGCTGCTGCCGACGCCTGCCAAGTCCCACTACACGTTCAACCTGCGTGATTTGTCCAAGGTGTTCCAGGGCATGGCTCAAGTCACACCCGAAGTTACAAAGGACGGCAAGGATTTCGTGAGACTATGGAGTCACGAGTGTCTACGAGTGTTCAGTGATCGTCTCATCGATGAGAAGGACCGCCAGTGGTTCAGCACGATCCTAGCGCAAATGGTCAAGACGCATTTCGAGATGGACTACGTGAATGCAGTCAAGGGCAACAACGCGACGCTCATCTACGGCAACTTCGGTGACTCCAAGGCCAACAAGAAGCTCTACAGTGAGCTCCAGGACCGAACGCTGCTGACACAGTCGATGGCCGTGTATCTGGAGGACTACAACAACATGAGCTCAGCTCCTATGAGCCTGGTGCTGTTCCAGAATGCTGTAGAGCACGTCGCGCGCATTTCGCGTGTGATTCACCAGCCGTACGGAAACGCGTTGCTCGTGGGAGTCGGTGGCAGTGGCCGCAAGTCGCTGACGACGCTCGCAGTGTTCATGGCCGACTACAAACTGTTCCAGATCGAGATCTCCAAGAGCTACGGCAAGGCAGACTGGCGCAACGATCTCAAGAAAGTGCTCATGCTCAGTGGTGTGAACAACACGCCGACTGTGTTCCTGTTCAGCGACACTCAAATCGTGGAAGAAGCGTATCTGGAAGACATCAACGGCATCCTGAACACGGGTGAAGTCGCTAATCTGTGGACGAATGAAGAGTTGATGGCCGTGCAAGAGGGGCTGGAAGCGGCGGCGTCAGCTTGCGGCGTGAACACAGGCAACTCTGCTGAGATCTACAACTTCTTCGTGTCTCGCTGCCGTACGAATCTCCACGTCGTGCTGGCGTTGTCTCCAATCGGCGATGCGTTCCGTCGGCGATTGCGAATGTTTCCGTCGCTGGTGAATTGCTGTACGATCGACTGGTTCACAGAGTGGCCTGAAGAAGCTTTGCGGTCGGTGGCTGATCATTTCCTGGTGGACGTGGATCTACCGTCGACGGTCAAGACGGGAATCGTAGACGTCTGCGTCGATATGCAAGAGTGTGTGAGTGGCTTGTCGTCGGATTTCCTGCAGTCGTTGCGTCGCCACTACTACGTGACACCAACAAGTTACTTGGAATTGATCAATACGTTCAAGAAGCTGCTCCAGAACAAACGAATCGAGGTGATGACGATGAAAAAGCGGTACGACAACGGTCTGACCAAGCTGATGGAGACGGCGGAGCAAGTGGAGAAGATGCAGGTGGAGCTGGAGGCGCTGCAGCCCATGCTCAAGGTCGCGACAGTCGAGACTGACGCGCTGTTGGAGACCATCTCTCGCGAGCAGAAGGAAGCCAACGTGACGAAGGATATTGTCGGCGCAGAAGAGAAGCTGTGTAACGAGCAGGCGGCTGAAGCCAACGCCATGAAGGAAAGTTGCGAGGCAGAGTTGGCGGAGGCGATTCCGGCGTTGGAGAATGCCGTGAAGGCCTTGCAGACGCTCACGAAGGGCGATATCACGGAGATCAAGGCCATGAAGAAGCCTCCAGATGGAGTCAAGCTGGTCATGGAGGCTGTTTGTATCATGATGAACGTACCGCCAATCAAGACCAAGGATCCAAGCGGAGGCACGAAGAAGATCGACGACTACTGGGTACCAGCGCAGAAGACTCTGCTGAGTGATACGCGGTTCTTGCAGAACCTACTCGAGTACGACAAGGACAATATCTCGGTCGAAGCCATGGAGAAAGTGCGCCCGTACGCCGCGAATCCCGATTTCCAGGCGGAGAAGATCCGCAAGGCGTCCGTTGCAGCGTCAGGTTTATGTTCGTGGGTCCACGCGATGGTAGTCTACGATCGCGTGGCGAAGGTGGTTGGTCCAAAGCGAGAGGCGCTTAAACTCGCCAGCGCACAGCTTGAAAAGGCCCAAGGAGACCTCGCCGTCAAGCAAGCCTCGTTGCAGCTCGTGCTTGATAAAGTCGCGAAGCTCGAAGCCGATTTAGCGGCGGCATACAAGAAGAAGGCGGATTTGCAGTTCCAAGTCGATGATTGCTCGAAGAAGCTCACACGTGCGACCCAGTTGATCGGTGGGCTCGGTGGTGAGAAGGCGCGTTGGAGTGAGATGTCGGCCAAGCTGCAGATCGTGTATGACAATGTGGTGGGCGACATCATGCTGTCGTCCGGTGTGATCGCGTATATGGGTGCGTTCACGAGTGTGTTCCGTGAAAAGGCGATTGCTCGGTGGACGCACCAGCTCAAAGACAAGCAGATCACGTGCTCGGACAAGTTTTCACTCACGACGACGCTCGGAGATCCTGTCAAGATTCGTGAATGGACGATCGCCAAGCTGCCGAATGACTCGTTTTCTATCGACAACGCCATCATGCTCACCAAGAGCAATCGCTGGCCGCTCATGATCGATCCGCAGGGCCAAGCAAACCGCTGGGTGAAGAACATGGAGGAGCACAACAACCTCAAGGTGTGTAAGCAGTCCCAGGCCGGCTTCGTGCGTATGCTGGAGAACTCGATCATGATCGGCGCTGCTGTGCTGATTGAAAATATTCCGGAGGAGATCGATCCGATGCTGGAGCCCATTCTTCTGAAGCAAGTGATTAAGACGGGAGGCGTCGCGACGATCCGCTTGGGCGACAACACGATCGAGTACGACATCAACTTCCGCCTGTACATGACCACGAAGTTGCGTAACCCACACTACCCACCGGAGACGTGTGTGAAGGTCAACCTGCTCAACTTCATGGCCACCGAGGAAGGACTCCAGGATCAAATGCTGGGCATTGTAGTCGCCAAGGAAGAGCCCGTGCTGGAGCAGCAGCGAGAGAAGCTCGTCCTCGAAGATGCAGCCAACAAGAAGACGCTGAAAGAGATCGAAGACAAGATCTTGTATCTGCTTCAGACCGCTGAGGGCAACATCCTGGACGATGAGCGACTTATCGAGACGCTCGGAGCCTCCAAGATCACAGCCAACAAGATCGAAGAGAAGGTGCGAGAGGCTGCTATCACCCAGCAAATGATTGCAGAGAAACGGCAAGGGTACCTGCCCGTGGCGTTCCGGGCGTCGCAGTTGTTCTTCGCGATCGCGGATCTCTCAGTGATCGACCCCATGTACCAGTACGCGCTCGAGTGGTTCATCAATCTGTTCGTGTTCGCCATCTCACGTGCTGAGAAGGCGACGTCGCTGAGTGGACGGCTCACGAATCTGAACGACACGTTCACGTTCACGCTCTACCAGAACGTGTGCCGCTCGCTGTTTGAAAAGGACAAGCTTCTGTTCGCCTTCCTGCTCACGGTTAAGGTTCTGGTCGGAAACGGCTCGATCCACACGACCGAATTGCGGTATTTCTTCACGGGCAACACGCAAATGGAGCTGGCACATCCCAAGCCACCAAGTACCGACGTGTGGCTCCATGATAAGACGTGGGGAAACGTCATTGGACTGGACGACATGCCGTCAGCGTTGTGCCATTTTCGAGACCACTTTGGCAAAGAACTCGCCCACTGGGAGACGGTCTACAACGCGTTGGATCCCGAGCAAGAGATGCAGAACATCGCGTCTGTCCAAGAGCTCGACCACTTCCAACGCATCATCGTACTCCGCTGTCTGCGAGCCGACAAGGTGATCCCAGCGGTGATGAACTTCGTGGCCTCGGAAATGGGCCAGCGCTTCATCGAGCCGCAACCGTTCGACCTCAAGGCTGGCTTTGACGACTCGAACTGCTCCACGCCACTGATCTTCGTGCTTACACCCGGTGCTGATCCGATGTCGGAGCTGCTCAAGCTCGCAGCCGAGTTGGGATTCAGCAAGAAGTTTGTGGCCATTTCGCTCGGCCAGGGCCAAGGACCGCTGGCTGAGAACGCGATCGCTGAGGCCATCGACAACGGCACGTGGGTGTGTCTGCAGAACTGTCACTTGTCTGTGAGTTGGCTGCCCACGCTCGAGAAACTGTGTGAAGAGATCACGCCTGACCGTGTCCACGCGAGCTTCCGCCTATGGCTGACCAGCGAGCCGACGCGGGCATTCCCGTCGTTCATCCTGCAGAACGGCGTCAAGATGACCAACGAGCCGCCGAAGGGCATGCGGGCCAACCTCAAGGGCTCGTACCTGACCATCGACGACAACTGGGTCCAGAGCTGCCGACGTCCGGACGAGTTCAAGAAGCTGCTCTTCGGCCTGTGCTTCTTCCACGCCGTCGTGCGAGAGCGAACAAAATTCGGGCCGCTGGGCTGGAATATCAAGTACGTGTTTTCCAGTTCGGACCTCAACATCTCGAAGGACCAGCTCAAGATCTGTCTCGACGAGCTCCAGGCGAGCGACGCGATCCCGTACGCGGCACTGGCCTATCTCGCGGGTGAATGCAACTATGGAGGACGAGTGACGGACGACAAAGACCGGCGGTGCATCGTCAACATCCTCTCGGACTTCTACGCGGCGGACATCCAGCGCGACGATTACAAGTTCTCGCCATCAGGGATCTACTTTGCCCCCAAGACAGGACCGTTGTCGACGTATCTCGAGTACATCGATTCGCTGCCCATGAACGAAGGCCCCGAGATCTTCGGTCTCCATGAAAACGCCAACATCTCGTGTGCGATCGCGGAAACCAACCTGCTATTGGAGTCGGCGCTGTCACTGCAACCGCGAGCAAGTGGCGGCGGTGGGAAGTCGTGGGACCAAGTGCTAGACGAGACGGCGCATGATATCGCCGGACGCATTCCACCACTGTTTGATATTGAAAAGGCCGAACTCGACTTCCCCGTCGTGTACAACGAGAGCATGAACACAGTGCTGACGCAGGAGCTCATCCGCTTCAACCGCTTGAACGCCGTGATCGCCAAGTCACTCAGTGAGATCCAGCGTGCTCTGAAAGGCCTCGTCGTGCTTTCGGCTGAACTGGAAGCCATGGGCAACGCCATGGTCAACGGCCAAGTGCCGTCCATGTGGACCGCCGTGGCGTATCCGTCGCTCAAGCCGCTTGGTGGCTGGGTCACTGACTTCTTGGCGCGACTGGCGTTCCTGCAGAACTGGGTGGATCGCGGTGAGGCGCCGCCAGTGTTCTGGATCTCAGGTTTCTTCTTCACGCAGGCGTTTATCACCGGCACGCAGCAGAACTTTGCTCGCAAGCATCAGCTGCCCATCGACCAAGTGGGCTACGACATGCTCGTGCTGAAGGCGACGATGCTGGACTTCAAGGCCGAAGACGGTGCCTACGTGGACGGACTGTTCATGGAGGGAGGCCGTTGGGATAGTGACGCGATGTGCATCACCGAGTCGCGGCCGCGGGAGCTGCACGTGCCCATGCCGATCATCCACTTGCTGCCCAAGAAGCGCGACGACATCGAGCTCATCGAGGACACGGACCCGAACGGCACGGCCCACGTGTATCTGTGTCCGGTGTACAAGACGTCGCTGCGGCAGGGCACGCTGTCGACCACAGGCCACTCGACCAACTTCGTCATGTCCATTCGCATCCCCATGGCAGCCGAGCACCGGCAGAAGCACTGGATTCGTCGCGGCGTGGCGCTCTTGACGCAGCTCAACACGTAAATGAGGTAGGCTCGTTTATGTGCATTCAGACGCCCTAAATGATATTTTTGTAAAACTGTTTTCTACCTCTTTTCCGGTTTAGATTTACTGCAAAGAAAATATGCGTAAAATACAAATTTCGGTTTTAACGGAGACGTAAGATACACTTCTCGATTCGGTTTTAGCGCGAGCCGATGGGAATCTTTCCTCTGCTGGCTTGTTGAAGAGACCCTTTGAGCAAACAGTCACAGACAGACAAACGCCACAACAGACCAAGTGCACGCCGCGATCTCCATCATGAAGACGACGGCGACGCTGCTGCTGCTGACGGTGACGCACGCTGCTAATGGCGTGGCCCCTCCCACCGAAGAAGCCGCGCGCGTCCCTCACGCCGCGGTGTTTGATCCGCTCGCATCGAACGAGCTCTTCGCCGCTGAAAACGACCAGCTCACGGGGCCCGTGCACTTCGACTTTTACGTGCTCGCGCAGAGCTGGCAGCCCGAGTTCTGCGCCGGCAAACAGAAGCAGTACCCTGGTTGCGTCACGCCGCAGCCGTTCTGGCGCACGCACCTCACGATGCACGGCCTGTGGCCGGAGCTGAGTCACGGCAAGCACCCGGGCTTCTGCGGCGGCGCGCCGTTCGACGCGGCGTGTCTGGACAAGGCCATCGGCCGCGACGTGCTGGTCGAGTACTGGCCGGACGTCAAGTTCGACGCGTCGTCGCCGCAGTATTCGGACTTCTGGAAGCACGAGTGGACGCGCCACGGCACGTGCTCTGGTCTGGACGAGGTCGCGTACTTCAGCGCCGCCATCAACCTCATCCGCAACGGCACAGCCACGACGCCCGACCTCGTGCAGCAGAACATCAACAAGACCGTGTCGGTGGACGCGTTGCGCAGTGCGTATGGCGGCAGCGAGGAGGCCGCCGTGCTCAAGTGTCTCCACGGCGACGTGTTTTCGCAGGTGTTCACGTGCTGGGAGAAGGACGACAAGAACATGCCGACCAAGCGCCGCGCGTGTCCAGAGCACACGCTGGAGGAGGACACGTGCACGGAGAGCACCATCTTCATCCCGGCGTTTCCCTAGATCCTGTACCATACTACAATTCAGTCGTCGAGACAGAGTAACCTAAAAACAAGTGTAACTTTTCCGCTATATAATGCGGGCAAGATGGCGTAACCACACTGCAGGAAGACTATCCAGATGATCAACGATTGAAGTTGACTGCTCCTGCGGTCTTGAACTGATTGAGGGCGGAAGCCACCGTAGTCTAAAATCCTTACCGCCACTGTAAACGACCCCACTGAATCTGTGACATAGAAAGGAACGCCGCGCGATCCAAGGTTTCCCGGGAAACACCGGACGTCGGGATCTGGACCGATGGAACGGCACACGCAGTTTCAAATCCCAACACGTACTGTACTGTACTGTATGACGAGTCGCAGCGTTACACATCGACGTCATCGCCACCTGGGATCGTGATCTCGTGTCTTTCGGAGGCATACACGGACTATCGATCGCCGGCTGCAGCAGAGAGCACGGTGCCTGACCTGGCGACATTGCTGGCGACATCCTAAGTGCAACAACAGTTTACGAAGAACAACATCTCACAGAGAGCTCGGTGACGGCACCTTAGACTGAGCTGTTTAGCGCGAAACTGGAGGGTGATGTTGGCCGATCCAGTCTTCAACCCGGTCTAATCTTTGACTGAGTGCCCCGTGGGTCTGCCCAACGAAGTACGCTGTAGACTACAGCTTGTACAGTACTGTAGTCGCCGGTCAGCACGGTAATAACTGCACCGAGACTGGATCTCATTGGACGGCCGTGGGTGCAGTACAGTACCCTGTATCCCGAGTCACCATCGTGCGGTCGTGGACCTCAGTGTGACCTTCCACTGTGATATTGATTTACATATCTAGATGCACTGCGAGAACAAACCAGATCCACGCGTTGACGTGCGCATTTGCGTGCCAGTCATACTGCGTATTACTGTGATGTGCTGTGCTGTGCAGTCGTGGGTGGATAGATGGATGGATGAAGCAGGTTTCACAGTCAGCACTGTACTGGATACTGCAGCGTGCGAGGATCGGCAGTGTTTTCATGGGATGGGAATGATAGAATGGAACAGATAAATAGCATTATGTTACGGAGAGACTCTATCGGGATGTGGGGAAGTACGTGGCTCGTGACGGCAATGCGTACGGCTCTTGGTGGTAGCCGTAGCCTGCTCCTGGTGGGCTGTGGTAGCAAGTAGCCGGTTGGCTGGGCTGCCACGCTTGGTGCGGTGGACTGGCGTAGTGGGACGTGGAAGAATGCGCTGGGTTCGCATCCATTGCACCCATAACGGGCGATGGTTCACGGAGGCGGTTCTGGCGAAGCAGCTCGTTCAGACTCGGCAGACTGGCAGTGCGAGTCGGGGTATCCTGGTCGTGCGCCTTCTCGCCCATGTCGTTCTTGGCATGCGTGCCCTTGGGCTTGAGTGGACTGAGTACACTCTGTCCCGTGGCGGTGGTGCTGGCCACCTTCGACTGCTGTTCATGGAGCTCTTCACGCTCGATACTCTCGATGAATTTCGCTCGCAAATCCGCGAGGTGGCGCTCCGCTCGCTCCTTGTGTTCGTCGAGACCCGGCGTCTCCATGGGGCACGGGTAGTACGACCGCCGGCCAATCTTCGGATCGATACGCACGTTCACGAAGGTCGTTCCGGGCACGAGCTTCTTCGACACTCGCATTGGATCGCAGTGCAGCAGCTGGGCGATGTACCCACGCAGGGTCGTGCCGTACTGAATCGGCAGCACGCCTGACAGGAAGTACCGAATGATCGAAGCAGCATACTCCTCCTCTTCAGACGTCCACTTGCCGCGACGCAACGCACCGCTGAGCAGCGGGTGCTGGTTCTCGCGCTGGTAGGGATACACGGGCGTGCTCAGTCCCGGATACGTCGCAGTCATCACAGACGCCGGCGCCAACGCAGGCATCGCGACGTTCATGCTCAACCCAGAGGCATCCGCTCTCTCGAGCTGCGTTGACTGGCTGGCAAGGAGATGCAGCGCCGCCATGTCGTTCTGTTGCGTACTTGTGCTGTGGCTCTTCGAAGTGAGTAGGACGCAGCGAATTGCGAAATGCCGTCGATACGAGTGAGTGAGGCCTTTCTCGACGCTGGGATGCTGACGGACCAAACCCACTGTTCGATCGAGATTTCGGACTGGACTGGATTTTCTGGACAGGATTTTCTGGACAGGATTTGCGCTGTATTAGTTTACGGGTTTGGACTTTGGCCCTCGAGTCAAGACCAGAACCCTGTCTTTCTCCAGATTGACTTTGTGCTGGCGAGCCACGTCCCAAACAACGACGGCTTGATAGGTAGGCCAGCCTGGCGGTCCGACACAACCCTAGCAGCGGTTGGAGATCTCAGTGCGCCGTCAAGGGTCAACGCGACAGCCACCACCAGCTGGCTGGGGGTTACGCATCCTCCTCAAGTCTACCAGAGCGGGCCAACTCTAAATCAGTTTTTGGTGGAACCCCGGTTTTAGCATCTCTCATCCGGTCTTCTCCATACAAAATGGCGCGTTCCACCTCGTGTTGATGACATTCAGCCGCCAACCAATAGTGGCACCCTGCTCACGCGGCCGTGGAAGCTTTGTCGTGCGAGAGACCAGCCTCGAAGTGGACGCCTGCATGTGCGAGTCCCTGGCCATCAAAGGGATTACGGGAAGCTGTGATCACTCTGGACCAGCCGATGCTGGTGAACGTTGGCAAACAAGTGCACCCACGCTGCGGTCTAAAGTGTCACTAGCATGTCCCGCACAGCTCGCACGGCAGGAGGGAACATTGAGCATGATGCGAGCCGTGGCACGGCCCAGAATCCCTCAGTCCGAATGTCTCGAGAAAGAAAAGAGATTTCTGCACACACCAGTGCAGTGGAGGCGGCCCTGTCGCCCCGTCCCTGACGTCAGTTTCCATGGAATCGTGGCGACTTGAGTTGAACCCAGCGGGTTGAACTCAAGTGGACTGAACTTCGTGGTGGAAATTATTAGACGCGAAATTTGGGTGGCGTCATCAGCGGGGAGCCACGTTAACACACTACAGTACTACTGGGTAGGGGAAAGGGTTGACTAAGTACGATTAACTCCCGCAACGGGACTTTTGCCAAAAAAGGGTATTTTTTAGACAATTTGGACAAAACAGGATCCAACTGCCAAAAAAGGGTGCGGTCTATTAATAGAGAGCAGGAAGGGGTGCACCCTTATTTGTATAAATAGCGCACCCTCCCTTGGCGTAGCTAATGCACCCATCACCCCATCGTGGCACTTCCACATCAGCCAAGTCGAGATGGGAAGCAAGAGACCAGCCGCCGCCGAAGCGTCCACGCGCGCCGGGCAAGGCGCCGATCAAGAGGAAGCCAAGGCGCGCCAAGAAGCCGGCGGCGCAACTGGTCGTAAACCTCAAGTGCTCGCGTTGCCACCGCCGCTTCGCCGCTTCTCCGCCCATGGACGCTAAAGCGTCACCGCAAGAAGGCTCGCCGCTGCGACAGGCGCTCGGTGAAGGCGCGCAAGGAGGAAAGTGAAGTCAAGACCCGAGAGCGCAAGCGCAAGTGGCGGACCGAGCGAGAGCAGCAAGATCTCACGCCCGTGCAGGCTGACGTCGGCGAACTCACCGCGCGCGCTGCGAGCATGGCATTTCCGTCCAGTGATGAGGACATGTCCACGTGCTCAAATGCAGACAGCGGCTCAAGCGACGGCGGCTCAAGCGACGGCGATGACAGTGACCGGGACGACGACAGCTTCAACAGGAACTCTGACGACTCGGACTAGCTGAGACTAGCCTAGTTAGCTTTGTAGACTACGTCAGAATCTAGTCTAGCATGCTAATCAACTCTCTGAGCCAGGTTATATTCAACATTTTTAAAATAAAGTTGGTGTAACCAACCTCTACATATATCACGGTTAGACGTAGAGAGGTTACACTTCTACATATTTGCGGACGTGTATTCGACCATACAGGCACATATATATGGTATCAAAGGTATACACGTCACAC